>BQNB010028357.1:0-56728 GCA_026074375.1 Tanacetum coccineum | reverse complement strand
GTGACTCGAACAAAAACAAACACTTATTGGGAGGTAAACTAATCTTTTATTTTCTTTAATTTTAGGTGTGTCTTGTATGTTTGTTTTGAGTCATATGATTGTGTTAATCAACTTTGTGGTTTTTTGCAGTAAAATTTGCGGGAAATAACTAATGGGAACTTGCGTACAAGGATTTTTGAAGAAGAAAAATCTTTACAGACCCTGGAGATGGCGTCAGGATTAATCTTGACGGCGTCGCCAGGTCTGCTACAGGAAATTACATAGACAGCGGGTTCATACTACCTTACTTGTGCGTTGCCTTAACGGAATATTACATAGACAGCGGGTTCGTGTAATTCGTTCATAACTTAGGAAATACTTACACAGATCATCACAAGTGTGACAAAGCAACATGATTAGGAGAAGCAATATAAGGAGTAATGCATGATTAATTAAATATGTTCGTTTATCATATAGTTATTACCAAAGTAGTTTAGATTATAATTTAGTTTAATTAGTTAAAACAAACCAACCTCTTAAACCATGATATTTACCTGCTTTCATAAAAACATAAATATACAAAAAGAATCTTCTCTCAACCTCGTAGACCTCTGTTAGATTCTGTTCGAGCCTTCCTAACCTATTCCCCTAGAGAACGGTAACAACCCTCGAGTCTTACCTTACTAAACTACAACGGTTAGGTGCTCTGCCTTGGGAGTTGTAAAACTTCTTGTTGAAGTCCTACGACAACCGCATCATAGGAAAGAGGTGAAAAACTCCATACTCACAGAACTGGTGCCGTTAGTTTTGCACGAGTTAGAGATAAATTTGTGAGTTTTATATTTTTGATAGCTTATTGAGTATAAAGTATAAAGTACATAAACTGAATATCGAACAAAATGCATGCTAATAGTTGCTATTAAATACTACAAGTTGCTATTTGTGAGTTTAATGTTTAAACGCTCATGATGACTTCTACTTTCTTAATATTATACAAATATCAAAGCACAAAAGATCACCAAGTTTTGTCGATATCTTTGAGATTGTACATACAACAGCAGATGGATCTTATGTTGAAGATGCATCAAGAAATCTTATGGTATATATTTATTTCACTGACTGAATTTTAATTTATACTAAAGGTACGTGTATCAAGCTCTTTCTTAATCTTTACGAATCTTGCAGGTAAAAGCAAATAAAGAGATCTCAAGAAAGATTTCAGAGTTAGGTTGTCCTGAAAAAGAGATTGATAATGAAAAGAGAGCTACTATTAATAGGGATGTATGGATAGATCTCGTAGGTCCGGGAGGGGAATCTCTTGGCTATGGGGCATTACAAGTTTCAGTAATGACTTAAGGAAAATGAGAGGGGAAGGTTTTATGAATTCAAACTATGTTTACAAGCTTTTAGTTCAAACTAAATCATAAAGCTCAGTAATAGAATCTCAGAATAGAACAATAGCCTCTTTGAATAAGACAGTGGAAACTTTGACTAAAATAGTAGATACTCAAAATAAGAAAGTTGAAGAGCTGGAAAATACGGTTGGTGGATTTAAAGATGAACTGAAACTCTTTCAAACAATGTTCCAACGCCCATGCGGCTCATCCGATATGTTTTTTCTGACCCAAGCTGTTTCTCATGAAGGTTACACAGGTTACTAACACTTTATTATATTATTTTGTAATTTTTTAAATATTGCCCTCATTTTTAATGATATGTTATTTTTACCTATATCATAGGTCATGGCAAGGAGAACAACATGCATCGCTCACGGAAGAATTAATCGTAAGTATTTTCATAATGTCCTTGTGAAACGAGTATGCAAACTGTTGTCGATTTGTCATATGCTATTTTTTGTCTTTGCATTCCATTTTGTAATGTTAAGCCCTGTTATCCAAACGCCGTTTTCATTAACTGTTAAGCTGTTATTGCATACTCGTATGCAATAAGCTGTTATACTCAGTTTGACAGCTTATTGCATACTTTATACTCACTTTAACAGCTTATTGCATACTGTTAAATATGTGTTAAGGGGGTCAGATTAATTGCTTGTGTTATTAATATTCAGAAATTTAGGTAAAGGTGGTTGTTTATGGAAAAAGTCAAGGTTTGTTAGGTTAGTCTAGATGGTAAGAAAGAGAAGAAAAAAAAAAAGAAAAAAAAAAAAAAACAATCAAAAAATAATAAAAAAACTAAAAAGAAAAGGAAAAAATTTCATTAAAATGCCTAATGATTTTGATTATTTCTTCTTCGAAAAAAATAAAAAAAAGAAAAAAACAAAAAAAAAACAAAAAAAAAAAAAAAAAGAAAGGAGGAAAAAATATGAAGAAAGACCCAAAATGTAGATAAAAAGAAAGAAAGAAAGTATAAAAAAAAATCAAAAGAAAAATGTAAATAATAAGAAAAAAAAGAAAACAAAAAAAAAGAAAAAAATAGGAGTAAGATAGAAAATTTTTTCCTTAGCCTACCACAGGGAAAGTTAAGAAAAATAAATTACTATTTTAATAGTTTCTTTAGTTATGAGTTTGTAGTCTAAAAGTCTTTATGGTTGTAGTATTTGATAAGAAACGGGGTTTTGACTTGATTAATGTTAAGGCTGTTGACTTGTTTTAGAAATTCTAAATTATGCTATAATAAATCCTAAGAATGTAACCTAGGAATGTAACCTTTCAACACATTTCAGTATTTTCTCTTTAGATTTTGCTTCCTTGCTTCCTAAACAAAACATGAATAGAAAAACGCAAGAAAAGCATTAGATCCGTATATTTGGCCAGCATATAACATAGCTAATCATGAAGCAACAAAATATTATATGAGGTCATATTATTATATAAGGTCTTAACAGATTGGTGAGGACATATTATTCCATTGTGGCTCACAGCTTCATATAATTAGCAGAAAAGACGTTGACTCTAAGGATTGTCATTCTTTATCACCAAGGACAGTTTGCTTTTGTATTTTATATTTTTTAGCTTCTATACATAAGAACAATGTAGGTTGTATATATACATGTGTTAATCGATCCAGACTATTTTGGAGGATTTGGTCTTGTTTAGAACGCCGAATAATATGAAAAGTTTTGCTTAGTTACCGTGTGCTATGGTAAGCAGATATGTTGATCAGTTTTAAGTATAATTGCTCTAGTCCATACATGCGCCTGATTTTTAACAAACTATTATTATGGTTACAAAATGAATGACTCAATTTGGATGACGAGATTACTGATGCTGAGGGTTTTATTATTGATGATGAATGTTGTGTCAGGCGCAGGCTGACTATACGCTACAAGGTAGCTGACTACTTGAGTACCGCCTGCCTAATGAATTTTAAGTTATATTTCCAGTTTGTGTTTTTTTTCTTCTTTCATGGGTTTTGAGGAAACATCCATCACATATGTAATGTCTTAATTGTAAAGAGGACATTCAGAGTTTGTCACAGGGTAGTCATCAAAAAACTTTTATCAGGTGAAAGGGGATGTTTAAGAATTAGGATTCGTTACTAAATGACTGTTTGAGATGCTTCTGTTTTTACATATTTGGAATTTAAGGAAATATGATGAATTTTACTATTCTTTCTATGCATATTTGAACTTATAGTTTGTAGATGCTTTTGTATTTTAGATGGCATGGATTTAGTTCAACTTTATACTTGTGCTCTAACTGCAGTTTTTAAATATTTCTATAGTTTTTTGCAGGTTGACATTGTTTCACAGAACACTCCTGATCTTTGGATTCCCAAGACTAGTTATTGTTCCAGAAAAATGATTGTTCTTCTTTGTTAATTTAAACTAGAAGTATTTGAAAACGTGCATAGTGTCATAAGTTGCACTGTTGCAGAATTATTGGTATTACATTTCAGTTTGTTGATTAAATTTAAAATTGAATTCGATTGTAATCATTTTCTGATAATCTAATTTATATTTCATTTTAGATAGTTTAAGTGATTCTATGTATTTGGCTCGTGTATGCATATTTCATTTTGGATAGTTCAGTTATATTTATTTTTTGAATTTTTGACAGAATCTTTAGGACGATTAGTGACGACCCTAACTTTTGTGTCACTAAACAGCTTAAGTGACAACTTTTATATTTTTAGCGACAAACCCTATTGTCACTAAAGGAAAAATTTCTTGTAGTGATAATTTCAAAATCCCCACACATAAAAGTGTGAAGAATTAAAAGCTCACACTTAAAAGTGTGAGGAATCATTTTAAAATCATGAAGAATTGTTTTAAAATCTTTACACTTTTAAGTGTGAAGAATTAAAAGCTCACACTTAAAAGTGTGAGGAATTGTTTTAAAATCATGAACAATTGTTTCAAAATCTTCACACTTTTAAGTGTGAAGAATTGTTTCAAAATCCTCACACTCTAAAGTGTGAAATTTTCTATAAATTTTCACATCTAAATATGTGAAATAATTTGCAACACCAATATCCTTCACACACAACTCAAGTGTGAACTTTGTTAGGTTCACATAAATGGACCCGAACAAAGAAGCTTCGGTCACTCGAAGATACAAGACAAAAGTCTAGTTCGTTTAAACATGTAATATTATGTATACGGGCCAAGATGTAAAAAGCCCAAAAAGAAAGCCCTCAAAGGCAAATCCTAGTTAGTATAAATACACCTAGTTTAGTCAAAATTAGGTTAGCTTCTCCATTTATTTTTCATCTTAAGGGTTTGTAGCAACTTTTTGTTTCTTTCAATCAAAAGTTCTTTAATGTTTAATCTTTTGTGCCATTGATCTTGTGCTTCATCCATGGAATGATCTAGGGATCCTACAATTGGTATCAAGAGCCTACAAGATTGAAGTATTGATTTGGTTTGTATTTTTTTCTATTGATTTCGAAAAAAAAGAGGTTTTTGTTTTTGATTATTTGTTTGTTTTTTATGAAGACAATCAATAGCATAGCTAATTACCAAAGATGGTTACCGGATATCACTTGAAGTCGTGTAATCACTTTCCAAAGAAGATTATTCGACCATATGCTTGGGTATCACAAATACCTCCTTGGGATAAAACCAAGTGTTTGTTCTTGTTCTAGGCACAGATCAAGAACCCTGCGTTTCTATGTGTTTTTGTTTTCTGTGTGTCTCTCATGTAGTTATGTGATCTCCTATTTATAGGAGAATACTCAAAACCCTAGTCAAAGTAATTATGAGAGATTATAGGAGATATAATCTCTTTCATAATTAGACTCCTTGATTTTAGGAATTAGTGGTTACATGACCATATTTATCATGGTCATTAAATGTGATTACAACTTACCATATGAAATGGTCAAAGTTGTTACAAATCATTGAATTCATTCCAACGTGTTATTTATTCAGTGTCTTGAACCATCAGCTAGCCCGCTGAGGAGTATACCCGTTGAAGGTTCAAACTGAAGCAACCCGTTGATGAGTTAACCTACTGAGGATACTTCCTCTGATGGATTATTTCCTGATGGTATCTTTTAGCTTACTCCTTAGGGAGTCCAAAGCTGAAGCCATCAGACTGATGAGTATCCTTCAACTAGAGTTACTCACTCAAGAGTGAACTCATTGAAGTTCATCAGTGACTTGAATTCCCTTAACCACTATCTGGTTTAGGGTGTTCAGTGACATATGGGTGTACACTCCGTACCTCCAGCTCCTTTATCTGGTTTGAACTGAATCCTATAATTGAACTAAATTTCCAACAATCCTCCTTAATTTAGTACAATTCCTTTGCATGAAAAATTAAACATATACAAACAAGTGAATAAATGAAAATGTCCTTAGGATTGAATTTCCATCTTAGTAAATACACGTTCAAATATTCGAGAATCAGGGTGTTCTAAGAATTGAACCCTTCAACCCATTTGAATACCCGAAGATAAATACACATAATTTTTCAAACACATAAGAAACTCCTGACATTATACAAGCCATGTGTCCATATCTAATTCATAAATATTGTAAGAGCCAAAGTCCATGCTCCCTGAGGCGGCTAAACCTTAACATTTACCTAGGTGGTTCCTATTTATTTATGCTCATGCTAAGCACTTTTTCAAAGAAATTAACAATTAAGAAGTTAACAACTTCATCCTCCTGTATTAGCAGGTTCCAAGCACATCCTTGGGATGATATGTAAATACATGTGCTTCAGTCCACTGAATGTTCAGCTTTCCACATTAAACTCATCTACCAAGTTTTCTTAGTAGGGAGTTAGGTGTCCTAGCATTCAGTGACTTAGTTAGACATTAATCCCATCCCTTTAGCAGACTTTATAACCAAGTCTCTAGCCAATCCCTTCGTCAAGTGATCAGCTAAGTTTTGTTGAGACCTCACAAATTCTATAGATACCACCCCATTTGTGATCAGCTCACGAATCATGCTATGCCTAACACCTAGATGTCTGGACTTTCCATTGTACATCTGGCTATAAGCCTTTGCCAATGTAGCATCACTATCATAGTGGATAGAAATAGGTGCTATAGGTTTGACCCATAGTGGAATCTTAAGGAGCATGTTTTTCAACCATTCAGCTTCCTTACCAGTAGTTGCTAGAGCCACGAATTCAGATTCCATTATTGAACCAGTGATACAAGTTTGCTTCTTGGAAGCCTAAGAAATTGCACCACCACCAAGCAGGAATACCTAGCCACTTGTAGACAAATTGTCTTCAGTGTTGCTGATCCAACTTGCATCAGTGTAACCTTCCAACACTGAAGGATGACTAGTATATATCAATCTATAGTCCATGGTTTTCTTCAAGTAATTTAGTACCTACTGAATTACTTGCCAGTGTTGAGTACCCGGATTACTAGTATACCTTCTCAGTTTACCCACAGCAAATGCAATGTCAGGCCTTGTACAAGTCATGGCATACATTAAGCAGCCAATCGCCCTAGAATACTCGAGTTGAGATACAGCCTAACCATTATTGGGCATCAGCTTCTCACTTGTATCTATAGGAGTACTAACTGGAGTGCAATCAAGGTAATTGAATTTCTTCAGTACCTTCTCAATATAATGAGACTGAGAAATTGCTATACCATTACTTTTATGTTTAATCTTTATAATCAGGATAACATCAGCCTCCTCCATGTCCTTCATAGAGAACCTTGATGATAAAAATTCTTTTGTTAGGTCAACCTGAACTTGGCCAGTGCCAAAGATCAGCATATCATCAACATATAGGCAAATGATAACTCCTTTACCATATTCATCAAATTTGCTATATACACATTTGTCAGCTTAGTTAAGTAAATAACCATTAGACAAAACCACTTCATCAAATTTTTAATGGCATTGCTTAGGTCCTGTTTTAGCCCATATAGAGACTTAATCAGTTTACACACCTTGTTTTCATTGCCAGGCGTGATGAAGCCTTGAGGTTGGTTCATATAGACCTCCTCGTCTAATTCACCATTCAATAAAGTTGTCTTCACATCCATCTGATGAATAATTAGACTATGAATTGATGTCATAACAATCAGCAGTCTTATGGTACTGATACGTGCCACTGGGGGATAAGTATCAAAGTAGTCTATCCTTGACTTTTATTTAAAGCCCTGAATGACCAGCCTTGCCTTGAACTTTTCAACAGTTCCATCTACCTTCAGTTTCCTTTTAAAGATCCATTTGCAACCCAGAGGTTTGCAGCCTGGAGATAGATCAGCCAACACCCAAGTGTGATTGCCCATGATGGAATCCATTTCATCATTAATTACTTCTTTCTAGAAAGAAACATCCTAGGACTTCATTGCTTCATCAAATGTTTTGGGATCATCCTCAACATTAAAGCAATAAGACTATTGGTTAGAGGACTCATCCCTTGTACCTTCAATTAAGTATAATTGAAATTCAAGTCCAAAATCCTTTGGAGTCCTATGCCTATTGCTTTTTCCTAAGCTCAGGCTCAAGTTGCTGAACAACCTCCTCAGTGACCTTTTCAAGGACCACTGAACCACCAAAGACTTCAGTTCCTTTTACCAAGGACCTCTGACTTGGTTTAGGGACTGATGAGAATCTATTCTCATCAAAGATAGCATCCCTTGATTCAATGATTGAGTTAATTAAAACTGGATCATTAGGTTCAATAACATAGAACCTAAAAGCCTTGGAATGCTCAGCATATCCAACAAAGATGCATTCAATGCCTCTTTCACCCAAAGTTTTCAGAATTGGATCAGGAAGTCTTACAACTGCCCTACAACCCTAAACTCTGAGATAATTTAGGTTTTGTTTCTTTTTAGTCCAGGGTTCATAAAGGGTTATCATGTTCCTTTTATTGGGAACCCTATTTAATAAATAGCAAGCTGTTAACATAGCTTCACCCCAGAACCCTTGACTCAGCCCTAAATAGGACAACATGGAATAAACTATTTCTTTTAGTACCCTATTTTTCCTTTCAGTTATACCATTTTGTTATGGAGTATAGGGGGTAGTCATTTCATGGATAATACCAACAGACAGAAAATACAGAGTATCCATGTACTCACCTCCCCTATCAGTCCTGAATCTTTTGATCAGAGACCCTTGTTGTAATTCAACTTTGGTTTTGAATACTTTGAATTTATCTAATGCTTCATCCTTTGAATGTAATAAATAAACATAACAAAACCTTGAAGCATCATTAATAAATGTCACAAAGTACTTTTTATTCCCTAATGAAGGAGTAGCATGTAGATCAGAATAACATTCAAATCACATAGGTAACTATAGATCAGCTCCCAAATCATCAATTTCAAGTTTTATATTTTTCGGTGTCCATGTCAAAACAAGGATTAATCCATCTTTAGACATATCTTGCATATTATTATTAAAGTGGGCATTGCCCCATCTAGCATACCATGTGATTGAATCATTCAGTTTAAAGGTTGACATAAAGGTTGATTTACCAATATCATCAACAATATTAAGCCTGAACATTTGATTACACAAATAGCCAAAACCAATAAGCACACCATGTTTAGACCAAACAAATTTATCAGATTTCAGTTACTTGTTCATAACCACAATTATTCAAAATACCATTTGAAACCATATCTTTCTTAATATTATAAACCATATCTTTCTTAATATTAGGAACATGTAAAATATTTAAAAAGGAAACAATCTTTTCATAACTAAATCTAAGATCTACACAACCACGTCCATGCACATCAGCTCCAAAACTTTAGTTTCACGTTTTACATTTTGAAATGGTTTCTTAGTTATTTTGGTCAGCATGCAAGTCTTACACTTTTCAGTGTCCATGTCAAAGGCTGGGATTAACCCATCCTTAGACATATCTTACATCCTCTTAAAGTGGGCATGGCCCAGTCTAGCGTGCCATAAGATTAAATCATTTAGTTTAGAGGTTGACATAAAGGCTGAACCAATATTATCATTGAAAATATTAAGCCTAAACATATGATTACTTAAATAACCAAAACCAAACAAATTTATTCGATTCAATCACTTGTTTATAACCACAATTATTTAAAATACCACTTGAAACCAAATTTTTCCTTATATTAGGAACATGCAAAACATTAAACAACGAAACAATCTTTCCAGAACTAAATCTAAGATCTACACAACTACGTCTAATCACTATGGACCAGCAACATTGTTGCCCTTTGGCTTGTCACTATCCTGCACCCTAAGGGACTCCTTAATACGCAGATGACTGCCCAACTCAACAAGAGTTAATTCCCCCTTTAAATGTTTTAAGGTATTCTTGAAATCTTTACATGAAGGGGGAAGTTTATCAATGATACATGAAACCTGAATGGATTCATCCATGTTCATCTTATGTTGTGTAAACCTTCCAAGTATACCAAGAAGTTCATTGTATTATTTCAAGACTGGTCTTGAATCAGTTATTTTGTAATTTGTGAAATTACTAATAAGGAACTTCTTACTTGAGGCATCATCAACCATATATTTGGCCTCTAAGGTATCCTATAGTTCTTTGGAAGTTTCAACATTCTAGTAAATATCAAACAAGGAATCAGACATGCCATTGAGGATTAAACCATTGCAGACATAATCGTCATTGTCCCAATTGGCCCTTTTCCTAACTTGTTCTATGGTTGGATTATCACCTCCATCTTTAGGTATAGGAGTAGTTAGCACATACACCACACTCATGCTGGAAAGCAAGAAGTGCATCTTCTTCTGCCATCTTCGAAAGTCCACCCCTTTAAACTTTTCAAGTTTGGCAAAGTTTGAAGCCATGTGTTTCATAGCAGCAGCCATTGATTACCATAGAATAATCTTCTTTGATTGTTGGTTGTTGTGTGTCCCAGATCAGGGTGAAGACAATCAATAGCCTAGCTAATTACCAAAGATGATTACCGGATATCACTTAAAGTCATGTAATAATGCTTAAAATAACCAAATTAAACCCAAAACATACCAAAAATGGCAAAAATATGCTTGTATTTGTGTTTGGTGTGTGCAGGTATGGATCAGTCAAAAATCACAAGAAAACAGTCAAAATCAAGCAAGCACGGACACGAGAATCAGAAGAGTACAAAGCCGAAGCCAGAAAAGTCAAGCCTTATTTAAAACCAGTCAATCTATGGTCAATAAAAGTCAACTTAGCCCATTTTCCTTTTATAACATCCACAAGGGCTAGTTTTGCTATTTTCGAAAGTTATTTATAACTAGAAAGAGAGGAAAGAAAGAAAGGGGCCACTTGTGCAAACTTCCCAAACTCTAACAGTTTTAACTGTCGAAATAAGGGCGCCAAAGGTATTACTATTCACCTTTCTTCCCCGTTTCACCATCCAGGGTAAATCAAAGGGGTTTTCCAAATTAAAGGGTGCTTAGGTCAATTCATGAGCTCTCTAACACAAATGAAGGGACAAATCAGTCTTTATCAAAGGATTACTTAACCTCTCCCAATCAAAGGCCACGTCAACAATGGTGAAAGCACAAATTTATGTGGGTTTTTGTGCTAAAACACTCACAAAAGAAGCACAAACGTCACATCAATGGAATGACACGCTGGCAATCTTCAGGTGTCCACAGTTTGATCAAACGGCCACAATTGATGCTTGGATGATTGAAGAAATGATTGGTTGAGATTGAAAGATTGGAGAGCAGGGCAAGAGATCCTAGAAGCTTCTTTCAGGACCTATAAATAGGCCTCACTTCTCACACACACGATATCTAGTTTTTTAGTAATTTAGTCTAGCTTAAATTTCGTATTTTTCTTAAATGTAATTTTCCTTAAAATGTTTTGTAATCTCCTTTCCAAGTAATGTAATCAGTAACTTTTATTAATGAAATTTAGTTTAAATCATTCATAAGCTCTCTTTTCTTGTTATTCAAAAGCTGTCTAAATAAGCCAAAATGTCTCAATAAGCTAATAAGCTCCTTTTAAGCTCTTTCAGTCTATAAGCTGAAATAGAGCTATTTGAATTCAGTATTATATTCTACTTAAACCTTAAATCAGTTTAACTTACATTAATAATGGATTCTATTGGATATCAGCTTTTTGGAAGGGGATCTTAAATTGGAAGAGATCCAGACTTACGCCTAGCTTATCTAATAAGCTAGGGAGCTTGTAGCTGCCTTTATTGGTCCTCTTGTTTAGCTAGAGGAGTTTGTAAGTTTCTCTTTCATTTCCTTTAATTCTAGCTTTAAATAATGATATCATTGCTTTCTATATTTAGATCTGCTTATTTGCTTATTCTCTTTGCTTATTAGTGCTTGTTTGAGTTTTATCTAGCTAAATCATCTTAGTTGTTTATCTGTTTTCAATTCTCTTAGTTTAAATCATAGATTTTCATATTATTGTCTTAAAAACCTCTAAAAAAACCAAAAATATAGTAAAGTAGCTTAAGTTTTAGATTATTGCTTATTTAGATGTTAAATCATGCTTATTAAAGTAGTTTTAATCTGTTAATTGTCTGGTATTAAGCACTTGTTTTCTAGATTTCAAAGTAGTAGCTTAATCATAAATGTCTTAGTCTAAAAGGGGTGTTTGGCTTAAGTATGATTGACCTCTAAAAGTCAAAATTACTTGTGCAATTTGCTTGAGTCAGCTGAGTTTTCATTTAAGATTAGTTTTCATTTAGTTTTTATAAGTTAGAGTTCAAAATTTCAAAAGATATGGCTTATTATCTTTGTTTTTACACCAGGGCAGTTTTTGACTATCTTTTTGCTTGTAAAACTGTGATCCAAAGCCCTTAAGGCTTAGATCTTGCTTGAACTTTATTTAAACACTCTATTTGAGTGTGTTTTAGTGCAGTGTTTCCCTTAGGAAACCTGCATTTTCGTTTTGCACTTGTGCAAAGGGCACCAGTACTAACAACAAGTTAGTACTGCTGGTACTTTACACTACCAGTACTAACTAATAAGTTAGTACTGCTGTCTCAAGTTAGTACTGCTACCTTTGGCTCAATTTTTAGTTAAGTAAGAATAGGATTTAGGATCTTAGATTCAAGTAGGGCTAAGATTAGCTATAGCTTAATATAGAATAAGTTTTAGATTTCATTTTCTAGCTTATTTACATAGCTTATTTTTGCTGTCAAAAAGTTAAAAAGCCAATAAAAAAAAAAAAAAAAAAAAAAAAAAAAAAAAATAGTACTTAGGAATTTTAAGGTTTTAATTTGTTAATTTAGCTTATGGGTCTAGATTTTATAGCTTAATTAGATAGATTATAAGTAGTTTAATAAGTCTTTAAAGTTTTAGAGTCTAGTTTAGCTTTTCAAGGTTTTTAGCTTAATTAGATTTTGTGCTATCTTGCTTATTTTCTGAGTTTGCTTAGTTCATGCTCCATTTTAGTGGTTTAAAAGTACTTCTAGCTTAGATTTCTTTGCATTCATAGATAAAGCACATCATAAGCTCTTTAGAACTTCTTTCCTTTTACATTTTGATCTAGTATTGAGTTTTTTATAGCTTATTTTCTAAAACCAAGGGATAAACCCCACTTTCTGAGGTCAGTTCAGATAATGCTTTTAATTGAGCTTATTTTGTTATTTTCATCGCGCCCAATATTTTTTATTAAATTTGTTCTCACTAAGTTTCCTACAACTTGCTCTTTTAAGTTTTTAGTGATAAGCACTTTTAGAATTTGAGCTTATAATTGGACTTAGTTTGTTGTCGGGGTAAGTCCTCAGGGACCATTCTTGTAATTTTTCTGTTTTATTGTTTTTCCCAGTTAATCCTTGCCCTTGAAAGTTTAGCCCTTTAGTCTTTAAGTCTTTTAACAGTTTAGTCCCTAAGTTAGATTTAATGTAGTTTATTAAGTTTTAATAATAGTTAGGGTAAGTTTTTTAATTAGTTTAATTAAAAAGAAAAAAAAATAGGGCTTTAATTTTAATAATTTTTGGCACTATTTTCTTTACTATGAAATTTTAAATTACAATCTTAAGGATAATAAAATTAGTTTTCACTTGCTTAGATTGTCCATTATTCGTGCTTTTTAATTAGTTAGTAATAGTTAAATCCAAAAATCTTTGCATCATTTCAAATACAAATCCGAACTAAAACGTGGTTTCAATTTCACTAGTCGTTGGGGAAACGACCCGGGTGATCATACTTACCCGGTTAAATATACGTATTATATATTATATTATATATATTTTTGAAGTGAATTTTATCAAGGTAACTTTGTAATTTCTTAATTACACTTTTAAAGTTATTATATTTTATAAATATCTTACGTGTAAATAGCTTCTTTACAACCAAGATTTTTGGCGCCGCTCCGGGGATTAGAGGTAAATATTCTAAGTTTTTTGTGTTTGTTTATTGTTAGAAGATCCTTCTCCTCGAGAGTTTTGTATAAGCTTCATAAATCAAAAAAAAAATCCAAAAAAGAATTTATAAAAATTAAAAAAGAAAAAAAAAAATTCCTATTTCTTTATTATAATAAAAGATAAAAAATAGAAAAATCAAAAAAATTAAAAAATTGGTCCTTATTAAAGAAATAAAAGTCACCAATTGGTAAAAATACCAAAATATAACATTCTCAACGGATGTGTTATCATCTTAATTTCCGGTGAACTTGTAATTGTTCCCAATTCGTAATCAAAGATTTAACACTTGCCATTTGTGTCTCTACCAAGTACGGCTCACCTTGAAAAGCAATTTTCAAGAGCTACCGTGAAGTAGTTGATTATTTGGTTTAAGTCTCTTTCGTGTAACCGTTAAAATTCATTCTAAAAAAAATTAAAAAAAAATAATAATTATTTATAAAAAAAAAAAATTTAGTATAAAGTTTTGCTTTTTAAATAGTTAGTTTTTCTTTTTATGCGCACTCGTTCGCAATCTCGTAGACGTCGTCAACAACAAACTCTTCCGGTTGTTGAAAATTTTGAACCAATTGTTGAACAAAACGTTGTTCCAATGGCCGACAATCGAACAATGGCCCAAATGTTACAAGCACCCATCGAGGGTTATGAAGATGCTATAGTTGTTCCACCAATTAATGCTAATAATTTTGAGCTTAAGCAACCGTTAATCAATCTTGTGCAAAGTAATAAGTTTACGGGTAGACAAGATCCCCACAATCACCTTCGATTTTTTAACAAGGTCACTTCAACGTTTAGACATCCCGAAGTTCCGAACACTTCGATAAAGCTTTTGCTTTTTCCTTTTTCTCTAGACGGTGAAGCCCGAGATTGGTTAGACAAGGAACCTCCTAGATCAATTCTCACATGGGACGACCTTGTTTCAAAATTCATAAACCAATTCTTCCCACCATCAAAAACAACTTACCTCCGAAACAAAATCACCAATTTTTTCCAAGAACCCAACGAATCTTTTAACGAAGCATGGGAACGTTTTAAAGGACTCCTTCGTCAATGTCCTCACCATGGCTTCTCGGAACTACACCAACTCGATACTTTTTATAATTCTTTGAATTCAAACGATCAAGATGCCTTAGATTCTGCAGCAGGTGGCAATTTCTTAGACAAGATGCCTCAAGAAGGTTTAGCGATTATTGAAAGCAAGTCAAAAGTTCGTTACTCCAGAAGTCGTGCTAATGATTCAAGAGTGAGTACGGATGCTCCTCTTTCTAATTCTTCACCTTCTAATAATTCTTTCGATATGCAACAAATAGCCGCTTCTCTCGAGGATAAGATGACTATCAAGATGAACCAAATGTTGAATCAAATGAAATCTTTAGTTGTTACTACTCCTGCCCGCGACAAAGCAGTTGCGAAGTAGTGTCACATGAGATCAAATCACCATTTTAACCTTTGTCCGTTAACTCGAAGTGGAAACGATTTTCCCGTTTTTCATGACAACATCCAACAATTTCAACAAACCGCAGCCGTTGGTAATTTTCTCCAAAGAAACCAACCTTCCAATTTGGCAAGCCAAATGAAACCACCGGGTTTCAATCAACCAAATGTCCAAAACAATCCAAACCGTTACCAAGGAACCAATTCTAATTTCAACCAAAACCGTGGAGGAAATTTTAATCAAAACCATCCTAACAATCAAGGAGCCGTTTACCAAGCCCCACCATATCAACCACCAACTCAACCATTGGTTAATCAAGCTTTACCTCCTGTTTCACAAACTCAAGGAGTGTCTAAAACGGATTTTGAAAGTTATGCTAAAGCAAATGATGCAAACATGAATAACTTGCAAATGAAGTTGGATAATTTTCAAAGAAACCAAAATGATTTTCAAAGAGTTTACAGTGATTCTCAAAAGAAACAAGATGATTTTCAGAAAATGATGCTCAGTTTTATGCAAAGTTATCACACCAACCAACCTTCAAGTTCAAGCTCTTTACCAAGCAATACTATTCCAAACCCAAGAAACGAAGCCAAGGCAATTACAACTCGTAGTGGTATTTCATACGATGGACCTCCGATTCCACCGCCGGTGGTGGAAAAGGAAAGTGAGGTGACAAAGGATATGGAGTTACCGAGCACCAAAGATTTCCAACCTCCTCCAATGGTCCATGAACAAACCAAAGACAAAGAACCAATCGAAGAGCCTTCTTTAGCTCAAAAGACCAAACCATATTTGCCTTACCCATCGAGACTCAATAAACAAAAGATTCGTGAAAAGGATGATATCCTAGCTTCAAAGTTTATGGAAATTTTCCGTAATCTTCGCTTTGAGCTAGGTTTCACGGATGCTCTCATCCATATGTCAAAGTTTGCTCCGATGTTCAAAAAGATGTTAAATAACAAAGATAAGTTAATTGAGCTGACCAAAATGCCTTTGAATGAAAATTGTAGTGCGGTTGTCCTAAAAAGCTTCCAGAAAAGCTAGGTGACCCCGGTCGATTTCTCATCTCATGTGATTTTTCAGAGTTCGATAGTTACTCATGCCTTTATCCATTTGGAAAAAGCTTCAACTCTCAGGCCTAACCGAAACAAAAATGGTATTAGAATTAGCCGACCCTAAACCGAAACAAATAAATGGTGTTAGCATTAGACGACCGTACACCCAAAATTTCCAACCAACAGGTGTAGCAGAAAATGTTTTGTCAAAGTAGGGAGTTTTTACTTTAGCGCGATGCGTTGTTCTTGATTTTATAGCCGATCCTCGATACCGTTGATAATCTGGCGAGCCCTTTCTTTGGTGGAACTCATGCTTTAATTGATGTTTACAGAGGGAGAGAATTACTCTTAGGAATGATGATCAATCGTTAATCCTTAATTGTGGAGATGCACCTTCCTTATTTCATATAACAATCTCGAATCGTGAAGAATATTGATCTATTTGAGGTCACTTGTGAAGAGTACTCACAAGATAGTACTTTGGATTTTCCAATTTCCGTTCTTACAACAATCCTTCTCCGTACTTCGATCCGTGGTTTCCAATCATCTCCAACACTTAATCCTTTTAATTGAAGTGATTTTTTACTCTTTGAGAAGCGATGCTTTTATTGCAATCGATGATGAACCTGTTTCACCAGTTTTCAATGCTACATAATACGATCCCGAGGTGACATTTCTCATTCTAGAGGCATTCTCAATAGTGATCCATTACCTTTCACCAAACCAGAGAATTACTCACCGATATTCAAAAAATCTCAAGGATGTCGAACCAATAGAAGTCTTCAGTCGAATATGGCTATATTTATGAACCAAAAGATGAAATTCCCGAAGTCGAACTTAAAGAGTTACCTCCGCATCTTGAGTATGCGTTCTTAGAGGAAAATAACAAGCTTCCGGTCATAATTTCAAAAGATTTGAGCCAAAATGAAAAGCCCTCACTCATTAATGTTCTGAAAAATTGAAAACAAGCAATTGCTTGGAAACTTTCTGATATCCGAGGCATAGATCCAGAATTTTTCTCACACAAAATCCTTTTAGAAGATGATTACGAACCTTCAGTGCAACATCAAAGGAGGGTTAACCTAAATCCACGGACGATTCAAAGAAGTAGAAAAACTTCTTGACGCGGGATTGATTTATCCAATTTCGGATAGTCCATGGGTTAGTCCGATCCATTGAGTTCCTAAAAAAGGTGGTATGACCGTTGTCACAAACGAAGAAAATGAACTGGTGCCTACAAGATTAGTCACGGGATGGAGAGTTTGCATCGATTATCGAAAGTTGAACGATTGCAACTTGTATAGACCTTTTCCGTACCATAATGGACCATTTGTTAGAGCGATTAGCGGACAAGAGTTTTATAGTTTCTTAGAGGTTTTTCAGGTATTTCAAATCCCAATTGATCCTAAAGATCAAGAGAAAACTACTTTCACATGCCCATACGGAACTTTCGCGTACCGTCGTATGCCATTCGGTTTGTGCAATGCACCCGGAACTTTTCAACGTTGTATGATGGCCATTTTTCACGACATGATAGAAAAAACAATGGAAGTTTTTATGGACGATTTTTTGTTTTTGGAGATTCTTTTTCCTCGTGTCTGCCAATTTAGATAAAATGCTTTAGAAGGTGTGAAGAACCAAATTAGCACTAATTGGGAAAAGAGCCCAATTTCATGGTTTAAAGAGGGCATTGTTTTGGGACAAAAGATCTTAGAAAAGGAAATTGAATCGATAAGGCCTAAATTTGATGTAATTTCTAAGCTTCTCATCATTACGAAAGTCAAAGGAATTTAAAGTTTTCTCGGGCATGCTGGATTCTATCGAAGATTTATCAAAGACTTTTCCAAAATCTCTCGACCCATGACCCATCTCTTAGAGAAGAACATTCCTTTCATTTTTTTGGAAGATTGCATTCTAGCCTTTCAAACATTGAAAAAGAAGTTGTCCGAAGCTCCAATTCTCATTGCTCCAAATTGGGACCAACCTTTTGAAATCATGTACGGATTGCAAGTGATTTGCAATCGGTGCGGTCCTAGGACAATGAATTGAGAAGCAATTTTTTTCTCTTTGTCCTATTCATTATGCTAGCAAGACCATGGACGATAGCAGAAACAAAATTACACAACAAACCGAGAAGGAGAGGCTTGCCAGTTGTTTTGTTTCGAGATGTTTCGATCTTAATCTAATCATGAACTAGGAGTGTTGTTTACACGGACACCTAAGCATTTAAATATATTTTCAAACAAGATAGACGCCAAAGCAAGATTGCTTAGCTGGGTCTTACTTCTTTCAAGAATTGATTTTTAAGGTTAGCGATACCACAGGGAGCTGAAAACTATGCAGCTGATCACCTCTCTTGTCTTGAATACCCTTACTGAGAATATTTTTGATCAATAGAGATTAACGAGACTTTTCCTTTAGAGATTTAAGTGTATTTAACTTCCAAAGACCAAAAGTACCCCAGGTTCGCCGACTTTACTAAACTACTACGCGGGTGAAATTCTTAAATTAGGATGTCGATCAATGTGACTATACATGTTCTTAAAGATGTAAAAAACCATATTTTTGGATGTCCCTTTTTCTTTTCAGAATTGTGCGAGATCAAATAATCCGTAGGTGTTGTAGATGGCAAGATAGCTTTCAAAATTCTCGAATGCTTACTTTCTTCGTTCATAGTGGACATAACGGGGGACTCTACGGAGCACACTATAGCCAAGTAGGTTCTTTTGATGCAAATTTTTTATTGGCCTACCATTTTTAAGGATGCCTACGAATTGATCAAAACTTGTGATGCTTGTCAAAGACAAGGCAAAATCTCTCAACGTGATGAGATGCCTCAAAATGCAATCCAAGTTTGTGAGATTTTCGATTTATGAGGGGAATTGACTTTTAAGGGAACTTTTTCGTCCGTCTAGGGGTAACAAATATATGTCTTGTAGCCGGTCTGATTATCTTCCAAGTGGGTAGAGCAAAAGCGCTCCACAACGGAGGCTAGGGTAGTTGTTAAATTCTTGAAATCCCTTTTCTCCCGATTCGGTGCTCCGAGAGCGATTATAAGCGATCGTGGGACCCATTTCTGTAACGACAAATTTGATAAAGTTATGTCTAAATATGTGACACCATGTCTTTTCGACTCCTTACCATCCTCAAACGAGTGTCAAGTTGAAAGTCACAGATTCCGAGGTCTCAAAAGAATTTTGGAGAGGCATGGTAGGAGAAACCGTGCCTCATGGTCGACAAACTAGATGATGCATTATGGCTTTTAGACCGCTTACAAGGACTCCATGGATGTACCTCCGTAAGTTAGTCTATGGAAAAGCGTGTCACTTACCAGTTGAGCTAGAACACAAAGCGTATTGGGCTCTTAAGCATGCCAACTTCGATTTAAAGACCGCGGGCGATCATCGAAAGCTTCAACTCAATGAACTCAGCGAGCTTCGTGATCAAGCTTACGAGAATTCGCTAATCTACAAGGAGAAGACAAAGAAGCTACACGATTCCAAGATAAAGAACCGAATCTTAAATTTTGGGATCAAGGTCTTGACTTTTCATACTCCCGATTAATGTTTTTCTCCGAAAGCTCAAGTCCCGATGGTCCGGACCTTTCACAATCACCGAAGTTTATCCTTATGGCACTGCCAAGTTGTCTCATGCCGATGGTTCTAATTTCAAAGTCAATTGCCACCGTTTGAAGCACTACTATGGAGGGGATACACCACCATTGGTTATTCCGGATCTCCAGACTTTCCCTAAGGACAACTAAATTCAGGGAATCCGAGTCGATACTAGCGACTACGGTGACCAAAAAACAAGCGTTTGTGGCCTTTCTATGTTCTTTCTATTTTCTATTATCTAATGTGTTGTGTTGAGAGAGGTTTGTTCTCTTTCCGATTTCGAATGTTTGTTGTTTGTTTTGTTGTGATTTTTGCAGGATTCTCCCAACAATTTCTTTGAAGCTCTCGTGTCGGTGTAGTTTCCCGTTCGACTCGTGCTTCTCCATCATTTGTGTAAATAGTTTGGGGAAATCCATATCCTTTCATCATTATCGATTAACGTTTATCTTTGCATACTTCATAAACGGCTTAGATTTACGTAGAGACCCGACCTTTAAACATTGAGGACAATGTTTCGTTTTAGTTTGGGGAAGGGAATCTATCGATTTGATGTTGCTTGCTTATTGTTTTGTTCTCACGTACCCGTTTTCCCACAAAAATACCAAAAATTTTAAATTTTAAATTTTTAGTCATACATAAAAAAAAAGTAAAAAAAAAAGTGTTAAGACAAAAATGTAGGTTTTCCGCTGGTAAGAATAAAAAGTAATTTTTGACCCGATCGTACGTGTAGAGTTCTAGCTTTCTTCCTTAACAATTAATGATGATAGTTTGTGCTAGTCTCACGTAGACTTTAAACATGCTAAATTTGAATAATTAGTAAAAGAAAACTTGTGCTAATCTCAAGAAGATTTTAAATATGCCAAGTTGGATTTTATATGGCTAAGTATTTGCAAATTTCTTTTGTGAAGAACAAGAAATGATAGTGTTATTTATAAGTCATGATATTAAACGTAGAATAGTTGGATTTCTTTCAAGCTCATATGTATTAATTGTGGCTTTTTCTCCCATTAGCTTGTTTCACTTTTATATGAATGTTTAATAAATAAAGTTGTATGGTTTTTTGGTTAATAATTAGTTAATAGAAGTTTTCTTTAGTTCCTTTGTGATTAGGAAATGTATTACACATAGGTTTATCAATTTTGGCTTAAAAATAAAATAATAATAAATAAATAAGTATCTCTGCAGATTACTTCATCGTGTCGGAGGCGTGGCCGATGTTGGAGTTTTCTAGTAAGGTGGGTCGGTGTCATAATAAGTAGAATAACCTCTTGTCGACTCGCTATCGATGTGGCTTCGAGATAAAAGGCACCGGTTTTACTTATATAATCCGAAGTCGAAATATGTTTGCTACATCTTGTCGGAGGCGTGGCCGATGTTGTAGCCTTCTAAAGGACTGAGGTATAATAATGTTGCTTAATTTTTGTCTTACTTTGTGCCTTAAAGAGCCTAAGGGTATATGGTGCAAATAAGATTGGTCCATTCATGTCTTAAAGAGCCTTCGGGTATATGATATGAATGGTACCTTACTTAAGTAGCCTAATAAAAGCCAAATTTTGGTTGCCTCGATGTGGACTTTATTCTTGATAACATTTGATCTTTTGAAGAGAGCTAGGAGTTAATTATTGCGTTCTTAACCATTACACTTTATTCTTGGAATAATATAATATCGACACTAAGTTTAAAGTGCCTTTCGAGGTTATATGACTTAAGTAAAATCCTGAGATACAAAAGTAGGATTTACGGGAGGAAAAGTAAGTAACAATTAGTTCTTTATGAGTAGTGTTATTTTAATGAATTGTAATTAACAATGATTCTTGTTTTAAGCTTTAGCATGGGAAAACGTGAAAATCGGGATGACGAAATTATCTTTTTGTCACTTAATTTGTGCTTTTTGTTCTATGATCCTAAAAGTTGTGCTACCAATAGTAGAAAACAAGACATTATGTCAACCACAAAATAAATTGTTGTTAGGTAGTTAATTTAAAAAAATAATCATAAAAAGAGAAAAAATCCTGAAAATGGAAGTGGGGTGTTTTATTACTTATGATCTCTTAATTCTCTCAACAAAACTCTTTGCTACTTTTCAAAGGTTTAGTTTGGGGAATTTTTCGAGGTATTTGGTTATAAGGCATGTGATATTGCGTGAGGACACACAATCGTTTAGTTTGGGGAATTTTGATAAGTGTAAAATACACATATCCGTTTATACCTAAAAAGACCCAATTAAACCCAAAACAGTCCAAAAATAGCAAAAATATGCTTGTATTTGTGTTTTGTGTATGCAGGTACGGATAAGTCAATAATCACAAGAAAATAGTCAAAAGCAAGCAGGCACGGACACGAGAATCAGAAGAGTACAAAGCCGAAGCCAAATCCCTAGCCATTTCCTCTTTTATAAAGCCACAAGGGCCAGATTTGCATTTTCCAAAAGTCATTTATAACTAGGAAGAGAAGCACAAGGACCATTTGTGAACAAAGCCAAAGTTTAAACGAGTTTTACCCATTTCAGTTATAAAATAGGCGGGTAAATCCCATTCACTGTTCATCGTCTTCCCCATTTCACCCTCCACTTACAACAAAGGGGTTTTCAAAATTAGAGGGTACAAAGGACAATTTAGGTGTCCAAGTACACATTGGCAGTGAGAAATGTCACTCCCCATCTCTGATTGGTCCAATCCCAAGAAAGAATGCCACGTAGTAATGGTGAAAGCACAAATTTAAGTGGGTTTTTGTGCTAAAACCCTCATAAAAGAAGCACAAACGTCACATCAAAGAATGCCAGCCTGGCAATCCTCAGGTGTCCACTATTTGATCAAACGGCCACAAATGAAGCTCAAATGATTGAAGAAATGATTGGTTGAGATTAAAAGTTTGGAGAGCAAGGCAAGAGGACCTAGAAGCTTCAGCTTGGCACTATAAATAGGCCTCACTTCTCACACACACACCATCTAGCTTTTACGTTTTTTTTATCTAGTTTTTAGTAATTTAGTCTAGCTTAAATTTATATTTTTCTTAAATGTAATTTTCCTTTTTCAAGTATTGTAATCAGCTTCTTTAATTAATGAAATTCAGTCTTTAGTGTTTTAAATCTCATTTTCTAAGCTCTTATTTTAAGTTATAAGCTCTCTTAATAAGCCAATTCGTCTCAATAAGCTAATAAGCTCTTTCAGTCTATAAGCTGAAATTGAGCTGTTTGAATTCAGTTTTAATCTTATCTAAACCTTAAATCAGTTTAATCTTATATGGATCTTATTGCAATTAAGCTTTTGGTTGGGGTTCTTACCATTGGGAAGAGATCCCAAGGACTTATACTTAGCTTTTTAAATAAGCTAAGGGGCTTTGTAGCTGCCTTCAATTGGTCCCTTTTGTTTCGCTAAAGGATTAAGTAAGTTTCTCTTTTCATTCTTCTCTAATTTCAGTCTAAATTGCTTAGTTATAGCTTATATGTTTAATATTGCTTATTTGCTTATTCTCCTTGCTTATTAGTGTTCAAATATCTCTTCTAGTTTTTATTAGTTATGTGTTTTCATCTATTTTTGCTTAAATAGTTATAGATTATTAGTTACTAATTTCTGTCATAAACACTCATAAAATCCAAAAATATTAGCTTAATTAGTTATGCATGTAGAATTTTAATTTTACAGTTGTTTTAAACATGATTGTTAAGTTTGTTTTAAGCTAGTTTTTATCTGGTATTCAGTAATTATTCAATAGATTTCTCTTAAAAAGCTTTCCTCAATCCTGTCAAATTGATAAAGGGGTGTTTGGTTTAGTGCAATCTCATAATTGCACTAGCATTTTAAATGCAGTTGTATATGCTGAGAACTGTTAACACTTACGTACTAACCATAAGTTAGTACTGTTAGCTTTAAATTTTATGTAGGATTAAGTTTAGTTTCAGCGTTTTAAGAATGTTGTTCAGTTGTACATTATTTAGCTTATTTCATAGACGTATTTTTGTACCGTTAAAGTCGATTTGACTTCTGCAGTACTTTCACTTGAAAGTACTGCTGAATATTTACACTAGCAGTACTAACTTCAGTTAGTACTGCTGAGTTCTCAGCTTAATTTAGATCAGTTATTTTAAGATTTAGCTTATAAAATAAATATCTGCGCAGTCTTTTGGCGGCAAATACTAACGCCAGGATCAGCTTCTCCATTGCGCTATAGTTGATCTCCGTTTCCTTGAGTGCTTTACTTACGAAGTATACCGGTGTTTGTACGGAGTCCCTATCTGTCAGTAGCACGGCGCTAATTGCCCCATGCGTCGCGGATAAATACATAATCAACTCCTCCCCTGGTCGGGGTGCGACTAGCGTGGGAAGTGCTGCTATATGCTGCTTGAGCTGCGTGAAAGCTTCTTCTGCTTCTGTAGTCCAACGGAAGTCTCCCTTCTTCGTACACTTCTTGAGTGTTTTGAACAAGGGGAGTGACTTGTCTGCTGACTTGGATAGGAACCTGTTCAAACCGGCTAACTTCCCATTTAACGACTGGACTTCTTTCATCGTGCGCGGTGAAGGAAGTTGGATGACAGCTTTTGTTTTTTCTGGACACGGCTTGATGCCGTCAGGTTCTATCAAGTATCCGAGGAACATGCCTTCTGTAGCCCCAAAAGTGCATTTTTTAGGATTTAGCTTCATATTGATTTTTCGCAGTGCCCTGAAAGTTTCTACAATGTCGCGCACCAACTCGTCTTCGGTGTGGCTCTTTATAACAAGGTCATCGACATAGACTTCCAGGTTGCGGCCCACTTGCCCCTCGAACGCGTTATCTACCAGTCGCTGGTAGGTGGCACCCGCATTCTTTAGGCCAAAAGGCATCTTTGTATAGCAATAGACACCTTGACTTGTGTGAAAGGCTGTCTTTTCCTCGTCATCCTTGGCCATTTGGATTTGGTGATACCCCTTGTATGCGTCCAAGAAGCACTTGAAGGGGTATCCGCATAAGGACTCCACTTTCCAGTCTATCTCCGGTAGTGGATAGCAGTCTTGTGGACATGCTTTGTTAAGGTCAGTGAAGTCCACGCACATCCGCCAGCTACCATCGCTCTTTTTGACCATAACTGGGTTGGAGAGCCAGTCATGGTAATAGACTTCTCGCATGATACCTGCCTCCACGAGTTTATGTACCTCCTCCAGAATGGCCTTAGCGCGCTCTGGAGCTTGCCCGCGTTTTTTCTGCCTTACTGGGGAGTATCCTTGTCGGATTTTCAACTTGTGTTCTGTGATCGATCGTGGCACACCAGTCATGTGTTTTGGTTCCCATGCAAAGATATCGAGGTTTCTTTGCAAGAGTGCGCACACAGCCGCCCTACCCGTATCAGACAGCGACCCCCCGATCGATACTTCTTGCTCCGGGTAATCGGGATGAATCGCGACCTTCAAGTTTGTCACTTTGGTTGCGTGCTGTCTCTGAGTCTGCGTCACGTCACATGTGACTGTGTTGCATTCTTTAGGCGGTGCGGCGGTGTTGTAGATGGTGACAATTCCGCCGTCGACGGGGAATTTTAGCATCCCGTGGGCCGTGGATGGGACCGCGCGTATCGCTGAGATCCCTGGTCTTCCAATAATGCCATTGTATGGCGATGGTGATCTGATCACCATAAAATTCATCCAGGCTGTTGTGGAGTGCTCCTTATTGCCAACCATAACCGGTAATCGTAGTTGCCCCATGGGCCATATCTTTTCTCCCGTGAAGCCAGTCAACGACGTCGTGGCCGGGTTTAACTGACTTTTTACTTCAGGGCGCAGTCTTTGGAAGCAATGTTCGTACAGTATGTCTGCAGATGCTCCTCCATCAATGTACATGCGGTGGATGTCGTGACCCGCTGCATTTATCTCGATGGTAAGTGGCTCCACCACTGCGTTGTCCGCAGTTAAAGTGGGAAAAGAGATGCTACTTCCATGCGAAAATTTTTGACTGACTTTTTGCTTAGTTTTTCGCTGCCATGACTGCACCATATAGATGGTGTCAGCCTTGTCTCTAGGTGCGTCTTTCTTGCCGCCGCTCCTTTGTTTATCTTTCCCTTCTTTGATGTTCTTCACCAGGTGATCCAATCTGCCTTCCTTGACCAATTTGTCAATTAGCTGGCGCAGTTGGACGCACTCATTGGTAGTATGGCCCTTCTGCCTATGATACTCGCAGTATCCGTTCCCCACGCGTTGCTCCTCTGGAGTGCGCATTGGTGGTGGTTTTGGGAAGTTTGAACCTTCTGTTGCGAGTATCTCCTTTGGGGTCATTGTCAGTGGGGTGTACTTGTCGTTCCCCCGCCCGCCCCTTTGGCCGCGGTAGCTGTTGTTGCGACTGCTACTCTGGTCGTTGGATTGTCTCCTGGATTGTTCCTGTGACCTGTTGTTTGAGTAGCCTTTTCTGCTGTCCGCGGCGGCGGCTTCTCCTTGAATGAAGGACCTTGTACGTTTCATCAATTCATCGAAGGTTTGGGGAACCCTATCATTCAACCTTTTGATAAGTTCTGGGTTATTTATTCCATTCATAAACCCTGAGATCTTGAGAATTTCGGGGCACGCCTTGACGTGTATGCATTCATCCTTATAGCGCTCTACGTAGGCGCTTGTGGACTCCCCTTGGCGCTGTTTTACCCTGGCAAGCTTAACAGGGTTCTTGGCACACTTCTTCCTTTGAGTAAAATTTAAGCGGAATGCCCTTCGCAACTCTTCAAACCCATCAATGCTTCTGCGTGGTAGTTTGCTGAACCAGTTCCGCGCGTTTCCTACTAACGTGGAATTGAACATGTGGCACCACACGGGTTGTGGCCAGTTTTCAATAGTGGCCGCCGATTCAAAGATTTTTAGATGGTCATCAGGATCACCTGTCCCATCATAAGTTTTTACGTTAGCAGGCATGCGCCTTTTCTTATCCTCCGAGAAATCGCTGATGCGCCGCGTAAATGCGTCGACCTTTTGACGACGCCATGGACGGGACATATCTTCGTCTTCGTCTTCACGATATTTGTTCTTGGATTTCCAGTGTCCTGTTTCTGCGTCCTCGTTGTCCGAGGTGTCTTCTGAGGACGAGCTTACTCTTCTGCGGCGCTTGCGCCGACTGTCCTCGGAGTCCGAACTTGGAGGACTTTCACTCGGGGAGCGCCTTTGTCCAAGCCTGCTGTGGACATCGCGACTGCCCAGCCTATCACGGACGCTGATGCGCCAGTCATTGTTTTCATGAGTGTCCAAGTTCTGCAAGTTAGCCGTTTGAGTACCCGAAATTTTCTTTCCGATTCTACCGAATACTGGAGGTCGACGGTTATCCTTTCCGCGCCTTTCCTTTTGGTGGCGCGGTGGAGATACTTCGTCCTCCGGACCGAAGTTAAGTCGGGCCTGTAGGCTCTGGCTTGATCTCTTTTTTGTTTCCTCTTGCATGAGGGCGACCAAAGTCTCGTAGTTTTGAGATACGAAATCACTCGGCGCCAGTTCAGTCGCGACCCCTTCCAGTGTGAGGTTGTCAGCCCCTAACTCGGGACCCTTGTTTCGAAGGGGTGGGGGTGGCGGCTCGGTGGTATTCGTCCCTGGCACCGTTTGGGGAGGGGTGGTGAAAGTAGCACGCTGTAGACCTTCCGTGCTTGTGATTGTGGCGGTTGTCTGGGTTGTCCCCAGGGGCGGTCCCATCGCTGTGAAGACCAGATCATATGGCGCATTGGCGCTTCCAGAGGCCTGCTTAGAGATCTGTCTAGAGGCTTGGTCGCTCTGCTTCTTCGCCTGCGGAGTCCGCTGGGTAAAGTTTCCTTGCTTTGTCATTCTAGATTTTGGCAGTGTTCTTAGTGTTGGGTCCCACGGATGGCGCCAATCTGTTGATACAAAAGTTGGACGATCCTTGATTAGGTCCGAATTAGGTGTAATACGGATCTGTTAGGCCTCCAGGTTCCCCCCACCTTGTTACAAGTATTACACTTAACAGTGCAAGGTCCTGTGTGATGCAGAGTGCATTTCTTACACAAGGGACGGTTTCCAATATACCCATTGTTTTCAGTTGGAGTGACAGCATAAGACCTGAAGGTTTCCTGTCTTCTGTTCTGTTGTGGTTGGTGATTATTGTAGCGGTTGTTGGTGTTGGTGTTACGGTAGTTGTTGTTGTTGAAAGTTCTTCTGTCGTCAAACTTTCGTTTGTGATCACTTGATACTTGCACCGGAGTGTGCTTTGTTACCTGATCCATTAGCCTCTGGGCTATGTTAATGGCTTCCTCTAGAGTTTGAGGTTTAGAGGCGGTAACATTCCCTTCAATACTTCGAGGCAATCCCCCGATGAAAACTTCCATCATTTTCTCAGAATCTGGCACCATAGTGGGACACAAGGTTGCCAATTCCTGGAATCTTCTCACATATGTCTTGAGATCATTCCCCTTCACAGTCAGATGGTAAAATTCGTCTTCCATCTTCTGGACCTCAGTTCGGGGACAATACTTCTTTATCAAAAGCTTCTTGAATTCAACCCAGGTAATCTTGTAAGCTTCTTCTATCCCAATAGGTTGGGCAAAAGAATTCCACCAGGATAGAGCTTCTTCAGTTAAAGTACCAGTAGCAAACTTCACCTTGCAGTCTTCGGTACAGTTGCTACGGGAAAACACTGATTCAGTTCGCTCAAACCAACGGATAAGTCCAACAGCTCCTTCCGTACCTTTGAAGTTGATAGGTTGGCAGCTCATGAACTCTTTGTAGCTACACTTTCTTGCTACAGGAGCTTCTCTTTCTCTGGTGTTCCTATTGGTATTGTCAGCATTTGCCATTGTTGCAGCTTGTGCTTCCAGAGCTGCGGTAACACTGTCAGCAACTAGTTTCCTGATGGCAGCTTGAGTCATGGCTGGTGCTTCAGATGTTGATGTCCTTTTGGGAGGCATTCTATCAACATAAGACAACACGTAATAAGAATGATATCACAATTCTTTCCTTAAAATGCGTAAGGTTCAAAAATAAACATTGTCACAATAGTGATATCATAGATAATTCATATCAAATAAGTATCTATGATTTATTTAGAAGTCACGGTATGATTCATAATGATGAAGACGGAGATGTAATATAGAACATAGGATGAATATAAAACGGGATCACCATTATATTATATCATGAACGACTTGCCTTTGTACTGTACATAGTCAAAATTTGACAAGTGTTGTTATTTATACCACACATCCCGTGGCTAGGTTCTATCAAAAGCTATAACTAGTATCTAATCTAGTAGTCCGATGGTCCTTCCTGGCTGTTCTTGAGTTCATAGATTGCATTCAAAGGACTTTCCTTGTCTGCTTGGTGACGAACTTGGATTTCTTTGATGATTTATTCTAGATTAGCAATCCCAAAGTGAGCTAGAGCAATCTTGTTGTTATTTCCCATTTGCTTCCTTTGAAGTTTAGCAATTTGAGTATGAGACTCTCAGAGTTCAGCTTCCAGATTGTCAAAATCTTGTTGTATGATCACCCGACCATTTCCGAGACCTTCTATTTTGTCTTCTATGTGCTCAATGCGATCGAGAGAGAGTTCATCTAGGTGATTCAAAATTTCCTCAATTTGCTCCTTGTGACGTTCCAAACTTGTCTTACGAGAGCTTTCTTCTATTTCAAATGCTTGAGGTAGGGCAGAAGTAGAGGAAGATGATTGGTCACGATCTTATTTCTTAAGTGGCAATAATTCCTCAGGAAGAAAGAATTCTTGAGGATTAAACATTAGAGATAGCATTAAAGATGGAGGCACAATAGTTGGTGGTGGAATAGGTGATTCCTTAGCATAGTATGCATGCATGACCTTCATATAGGGGTCATCATGAAAAAGTAAAAGAGTTGGTGAAGCTATTGGAACTAAACCAAATGAGTTATTTGAAGAGCTAGAATAAGTTTTTCCCGGTGAAGCTGGGACATAGTCTGGGGAAGCCGGAATATAGTCAGGAAAGTTAGAGGAAAAAGCATGCTCAATATTGGAAGTAGGGGGCTGGGAGAAGACATCGTTCTGTTAACAACCCAGTGGTAAATAACATAAGTTATTTATATAATAGTATAATAGTTATGTACTTTATATACTATTCTGGAAGATGTAGTGGCACGGAGGACTTTCTTGGATGAAAAAAGAAAAGAAGTTATAGTTAAGGTTTCAACCTTGTTCTCTATAACCATGGCTCTAATACCAATCTATAACACCCCCATTTTTGACATATAGTAGCGGAAGCTAATCTGGGGTATTATTTCATAGTATAAAAGTCATAATCATAGAAAATGACTCAAAAGAGACGTTTTTAAAAGATAAGTTATCCTTCATTATTTCATCAAAGTTTTTACAAACAGAGGTCCCAAAATTTACATGAAAACATAAAGTTTGAATGATAATAGTTTAGCCATCTTCAAGTCCGTGCCACTCCGTGCCATAAGATGCTTAGTTACCTGAGATAAACATACTAAAAAGTCAACACAAAGGTTGAGTGAAATTCATAGGTTTATGTTAAACAGTTTGAATACAAGTTCAATAGTGGGTTACATAACAGTATTATTTCCCGAAGCTCATGCACCGAGACCTTGAGATAATCAATAATCATAATAAGTTTCCCCAACGGGTACCTTTACCAAACACCCGCATAGTGTTTCAAATGAAGTGCGTTTGGTTACTAGAAAGTATAGGTACACCAACGGGGAAGCTCAGTCCCAAATAGATCTAATCACAGCATTCACGCTTACTCCAAAAAGTAATTAACGGTTCATGATAGTGGGGTCTTAATGGAAAAAGTAAGAACTAAGGCAATAATATATCAGGATAGCATACAGTTGGAAAAATACTCATATTCATGGTTTCTAGCATGTATCCCCCTCGCGGGTTTATGAAAACATTAGAAGATTTGAAATGCGAGGCTATGAACTCACCTTAACAGTAGAAATATGATAGATGGCAAAAGTATATGAAATGAAAGTAACGGCTTCGTCATGCAACCTGGGGTAATATGTCAAGTCTTAGTGTGATGGTTTATGTTTCAAAACTTTATAAAGTTTAACATGTTACTTTGATTTATTAATCTGTGGAAATATTGTATCATTGTTTGGGCTAGGGGTGAGCATATCGGACCGTTGACCGGACCGGAAGACCGGACTGAACCGGACCGGACCGAAGGTATTTTGGTCCGGTCCGCGGTCCGGTGTTTTGGACCAATTCGGTCCTCGGTCCGGTCGGTCCGGTCCAATCCGACCAAAAACCCGAAGATTAAGTCGTGTAGGACCAGACCGGACCGAAGACCGACCCGGACCGGACCGACCCAGACCAGACCGTACCATTTCGGTCCGGTCCTCGATCCGGAGTTTTAGGTACTTTCGGTCTCGATCCAAGGTCGGTCCGGTCCGGTCCTTGGACCGTGCTCACCCCTAGTTCGGGCTATCATAACTCAGAGGTCATGTAGTAAACGTTTGAGGAGTCAGCACACTTTAAATCATAAATCCAGTAAACTCGTCAAAACGTATACCCAAATGAAACTCCTCACATGAAGCTCCCTATTAACGTGGTACAATAAGATTTTAAATTTCTTCAAAAGTTAGTCGATGATAAATTACGTTAAATATATAACGTAATTGTTTTATAATGCGCCGATCGATGATAAATAATGATTAATGTGTCGGGTTTTAATAAAATTGAGTTTTATAATATTAATATATATTTTTATAATTTATTTATAAATATTATATTTTATATTTTCAAGTTTGCAAAAATGAAAATATATACCCTTGGTTTATAAACTTTTACAAGTTTAGTCCTTTATATATATATAATTTAAACCTTTAACTTTAAACTTGGCAAAATAGGTCCTTATAGTTATAACTTTAGAATAATGACATTTTCAGCCCCTTTAGTTATAAATTTCAGAAAGTTACGATATATACCCCTATCCATGAAAACATTTGCAAAACAAGTCCAAAAAGCCATGCAAACTTATTTTAAGGTTCCAAATGATATTTGCAGGTTATAGCTTATTAGAATAAGCTAAAATAAGATGTTTTAACATAACAAAAGTTTAGAAAAAGGATTCGTTAGCTAGAAAATCAAAACGGGTCATTTTTAGGGTTTTAATAAAAAATGCATGGGTTTGAGGATTCAAGGCTTTAACAAGAGTTCATATATGATCTTAAGAGTATTATGAACATTCTAATACAGATTATAAGCTTATTGAACATGATTTTGAGCTTACTTGAGCTAAAACGGGTCGAAATGGGGTTTTCGGGTTCGTACGCCTAGTAACGACTTCAAGGGTTCTTTTCTCTTGATTCTTAGCTTCTATTATGAGCTTAGAGACTTCACTTGATTCTTCTTGGTCTGAGTTAGAACTCCATTTGAGTGGTGATAAATTTTTGAGGTGTGATTTGAATGAATGGGGTGTTCGGCTATTTATAGGGCTCGAATGGCTTAATGCCTAAGTTTTTGATGTTTGATTAGTGTTAAAGCTATCTTAGGTGATTCATGGGAGCTAGTATGATGAGTATTGAGGCCTAGGATAGTAGCTAAGAGGGGTGGAAGGTTGTATGAGGGTCATGGCTACAAAGGAGGTGACAAGGATGTGATTTTTCAACTTGGTGGCCAAGGGAGGTGATAAAGCTACTTGGTAGGCTGCTTGTGAGGTCATGGTGAGGTAATAAAGGTGCTAGGGTGCTTGGTTGGGTTTAAAATGGGTTAAAATAAAAGAAAAGGGGTGCCGGGTTAGATTTAGTTTTGGCTTAGGGTTTTGGACTTTAAATTCATAGATTAGGGTTAGGATTAGGGATAGATTAGGGTTTAAGATTAAGATTAGTGTTAGGATTAGGGTTTAGGATTAAAGTTTAGGGCTTAGTTTTAAGGTTTAAGGTTTTGTTTTAGGTTTAAAGTGAAATTAGGGTTTTAGGGTTTCGTTTAGGGTTTAGGGTTTTAAATTAGGGTTTTAGGATGAATTAGGGTTTAATTTTAAGGTTTAAAAGTCATGCATTAAGTGCTTGTATCTTGTGTTAAAGTGGTAGTAAGAAACTAGAATGAATTTGGAGGTAAAATGACCTAGTTTGACTTTCTTGCATTATTGACTTGTACATTAAGCTTTAGAAAGTTGTAACTTGATTTAGGAGGGAAAAGATATTCAAATGTTGTGCATTGTACACTTGTACACATGCTTTAGAGGCTTGCACATTCATTTTATATGTATACATTACATATAATTAGGGTTTAGATGTAAACGTTAACGTTTAATGCTTGTTTTGAAATAACGTTTTGAAAAGTACGTTAAATGGATAATGTACTTGGTAAAATGATATTAAGATATAGACTTGACATATTAGGATGTTTACATGATGTAAACATAGATAGAGATGGCATTGATAGAGGTTGCGTGAGCTCGTTTACTTTAGAGATGCAAGTTACGTTGCATAATGAGATAAAAATTTCCCTGTAAAAAGGTGGTATATAAAATGCATCTAATTTAATAGATGGATATTACAGTGCATCTAATTTAATAGATGGATATTTACATTGATGAAAATTGCGGGTTGTTATAACCAGACAAATGATCGACATTTAAGACCGTAAAGTGCCTCGAATGGTACAGCCTTAATGCTGATATGATAACTGTTGTTGTACGAAAAGTCTACTAAAGGTAAATGTATATCCCAGTCATTACCGAAATCTATCACGTAAGCGCGTTACATATCTTCTAGGGTTTGGATAGTTCTTTTGCTTTGGCCTTCAGTCTGTGGATGGTATGTTGTGCTCATATCCAAATAAGTACCCAAAAATTTCTAGAGCGATTGCATGAAACGAGATGTAAATCTTTTATTTTGGTATGAGATTATAGAGACTGGCACTCCATGCCTTGAGACCACTTCTTTTAAGTAAAGTCTCGCTAGTCTCTCCATTGTATCAGTTTCCTTCATTGGTAAAAAGTATGCAGACTTTGTAAGGCAATCAATTATTACCCAGATCGTATCGTAGCCACTTGATGTCTTGGGTAGCTTTGTGATAAAATCCATGGTTATTTTCTCCCACTTTCATTGAGGTATTTCAGGTTGTACCAGTAAACCAGACGGATTCTTATATCCAACCTTTACTTTTGAGTATGTCAAACACTTGCTGACATAGGTGGCGATGTCTGCTTTTATATTGGGCCACCAATACAATTGCTTCAAATCGTGGTACATCTTGTCGGATTCGGTGTGGATATACTTAGACTTAAGCGATTCATGCATAATCAAATCCCTTAATCCTCTAAAATATGGTTACTAACTCTGGTTCTTAATACAAAGAGTTCCATCGGGATGAGTCTCAAACTCCTTATTCATACCATGAAGATTTTCTTCCTTGACATTCTCTTCTTTAATTGCATTGGCTTGTGCATTTATAATCTGAGTTGGAAGGTTCAAACCGATTTTCATGACTAAGGCTCAAATTCTTAGTGGCTTTATCCATTCCTTTCGCCTTAAAGCATCAACTACAACATTTGCCTTTTCTGGGTGATAACAAATATCGCAGTCGTAATCGCTAAGTAGCTCGATCCATCGACGCTGCCTCATGATGAGCTCTTTTTGGTCAAGTATATGCTGAACACTCTTGTGATCGGTGAACGCAGTACACCTCGTACCATTTAAGTAATGTCTCCAAATTTTAAGACCGAACACTATTGCTCCTAATTCCAAGTCATGAGTGGTGTAATACTTTTCATGAGTCTTAAGTCGTTGAGAGGCACAAGCTATAACCTTTTCCTTCTGCATTAACACAGCTCCTAAACCTTTATGCAAAGCATCACAATAGACTACAAAATTCTCAGTTCCTTCAAGTAAGGATAGGATTGGTGCACTACAAGGCTTCTGCTTTAGTAGTTGAAATGATGACTCTTCTAATTCTTCCCATTCACTTTATGTTCTTCTGAGTCAGCTTGGTTAACTAGTTGGCAATCTTCAAGAAACCATCAACGAATCTTTGGTAATAACCGGCAAGATCTAGAAATTAGCAGATTTCTGTTGGGGTTTTTTGTGCTGCCCAATCCATAATGGATTCTATCTTGGTAGGATCAACATGAATACCTTGACTATCAATCACATGACCAGGAAGTTTAACTTTTAGGATCCAAAATTCACACTTCGAGAATTTAGCATACAATTCAACCTTCTTGAGCAAATCTTGAATTTGTTCAGATGCTCCCCATGCTTTTCCTTGCTTCTAGAGTAGATTAGAATGTCATCTATGAATACAATCACAAATTTATCCAAATACGCTTTGCACACCTAATTCATTAGATCCATGAATACCGCAGGTGTGTTGGTCAGTCCAAAAGGCATTACATGGAACTCATAGTGACCATAGCAAGTCCTAAACGCAGTCCATGGAGTATCTTCTTCTCTGACCCTAAGTTGATGGTAGCCTGATCATAAATTGATCTTGGAGTAAACACTCGAGCCTTGTAGTTGATTGAAAAAAAATCATCAATCCTTTGTAGCGGATATTGGTTCTTCATAGTTAATTTGTTCAGTTCATGATAATCAATGTACATTCTAAAGGATCCATACTTCTTCTTAACGAATAGAACCGGATCTCCTAGGGTGAGGAACTTGATCTGATAAATCCTTTGTCAGCCAGTTCTTACAATTGACTAGATAGTTCTTACATTTATGATGAGGCTAGTCTATAAGGTGATCGTGCTACCGGTTCAGCATCGGGTACTAAGTCAATTTGAAATTTTCACTTGTTGGATCGGTGGGAATCCTGGCATGTCTTCGGGAAAGACTTCCAGAAAGTATTACATGATGGGTACGTCCTCAAGTCGCTTCTCCTCTGACTTTTCCTCTGTATTATTTTCAGTTATCTATGCTAGAAAGACATGGAATCCTTTCTTTATATACTTCTGGGTCTTGTTGCATGAGATGATATTCAATCTAGACTCTCTTCTACCATCACTCTTATGACCTTGCATTTTTCTAATATTTCATTGCCATAGGAGATACGAATAATCTTCGCATCACAAGCGATCACGGCGTGGTATTTTGACAACCAATCCATACCGATAATAACATTAAAACTACCAAGTTCTACGGAAAACAACTTTTACGTACCAGTGGATCATAATTTTCCATTCCATGGTTTTTCAAAATTTCAAGCACATAGTTAGACTAGTTTATGAAGATGCCACGGGGGGATTGGTTAACTTGTAAACCAAGGAAAAACGTCATTTCCCCCATCATCGATATTTCAAAGCGGCTTTTCATAAGGTCAGCAAATAATTAAAAATACATAGGGTTTGTAGAACCAAAGATAAAATCATCTACATAGACCTGTACAACTAAGATTTCATTATCGTAGCGTCTTGTAAACAGAATTGGATCAAATTTTCCTTTGGTGAAGTGATTTTGTAGGAGAAATTTTGAAAATTCAGTGAAGTGATTCTGTATGATAAAAAAATAAAAAAAATTTGAAAAATACAAAAAAATGTAAAAGAGAATAAAAAGGAGAGAATTGTGAGATAATCGGTTAGTCTAAACTTAACCGATTTTATTTTTTATGAGATGATCGATTATTTGTTGGTACGTGCTATAAACCAACGATGTAAAGTATTATTGTATATTATTAGAAGTTGGTAGCAAATTTAACCAACTATGTATTTTTTTGTATCAAGTGGTAGATACCGCCACTATTGTTGTACTATATTATGGATGAATAGGAGTTGGTTGTTATGGGAACACCAACTAGGTTTGTTTTTATGGATAATTAAGGATGATAATTAAGACATCTTTAAGTCTAATTCATGTCTACCAAACAATGCGTGTGTTTTCCGTGTTAAAGCGTGAGTTAGTCAGTGATTTGTGTCTTTTTCAAGGTTGTGGTCAGGAAAGTAGCTAGCAACATTATTATTTATTGGTTGGACTTAATCTATCTGTTTTGTTATTTTATTTTACACCAATTATATATGTTTCCATGCCTAATCCCTACCCTATATTATTCATGGATTTAAATGTGTATGTGTGGTTTTGTTGCCCTTGTTGGTGTAGTACAATTGGTAAACATTACTTAATCTTATTCTTTAGCTTATTCGAGTTAGGGAGTGAGCAATCACAAGTGTCGCGGTTATAAATTTGGGCGTGCATGTGTGCTTTTGTCGCCTTTTCTGGATTATTGGTATCGATAGAGATTAAAAAAGAATGATCAACCCTTAAGTCTTGTCATATTCACCCAATTCACATTTTTAGACTTGTTACTCCTTAGCTTTAGTGGTAGAGATGCGTATCCTTGCCAAGCTTGTGATAGAATACTCATCATGGCTGAGCAATTGAGTGAACTACTAAATGATACCACATAGATTAGTTGAGTGATTTGAGTGATTTCGTTTCCTATTTCATGAGGTGTTTGGTTGCGCACTAGTGATTGAATAAAAACGGTTAAAGGGAAAATCCAAGACATTCATTTTGGATACGTTTTCATAAGTTAATCTAAAGTCTACTTGAGGACAAGTAGGATTCAAGTGGGAGGATATTTGATGACATCAAATAATGTATAATTATTAGCATTATTTATCCCATCTATATTGCTCGTTTTATATTATTTTATATAAGATTTGTTAGGAATACGAAATTCCTAGGAAAGTGTCGGTCGCTTCCATAGATAACTATCGTTAGCTCGTTAAGTAATTTTTGGAAACTTACATAGTTAGTTAGCTAAAGGCCCATGGATAAATCTATGCAAGCCCAAGCCCACCATCCATTGTAAGTATATAAACACCTCTCCATGCCTTGGAGAGGTGGTTGGTTGCTCATTTTTACACACATTAATATATGTTTACTTTCTCTCTCTAAGTGTTCATCCAACCCTCTCTCTTACTAAAACAATCTCTTTTCTTCTCATCTAGTATGTTATTTGATTAGTCTTTAATTGGTATCAAGAGCCATGGAGTGGTGTGTTTAGATATTGTGTTTATTTTTTGTTCGTGTAGTTTTCCATCATCTATTTGTATTTTTTTTATTTTTTTCTTTGTTTTCTAAGCTTAAATTCCATACTAAAAGATCATCTACATTGGTAGCTTTGATTTAGTATCCTTGGATATAGGTATGTGTGCTTAGATTCATAGAAAAATCTCTTATTTTGTGTCATTTGAGTTCATTAGCTTTATAAAGGTCAAAATCTTGATTTTAAAATTTTTGGCTTAAAACCTTAAAGTTGTCATTTTTCTTGTCCCTATAGGCTTAGTAACACTTTTGGTACAAAATTTTTAGAAAACAATCGTCAAAAACGTGTCTTTTTGAGTTTTGAAAATGTGTGTTTTCGTGATATAACCGATCTAGTTTTTATAGTGTTAACCGATCTAGTGAGTTTCAATTACAACCGAATTAGTTTATTTCCAGTGTAAACCGAACTAGTATATTACAGTGTGAACCGATCTAGTAAGATTTTAGTGTAAACCGATCTAGTCTTCCACAGTGTGAACCGAACTAGTTTGTTATAGTGTGAACCGATCTAGTTGACTGCAGTGTGAACCGATCTAGTTGTTATAGTGTGAACCGATCTAGTTGACTACAGTGTGAACCGATCTAGTTGTTACAGTGTGAACTGATCTAGTTTGTTACAGTGTGAACCGATCTAGTTGTTACAGTGTGAACCAATCTAGTTTGTTGTAGTGTGAACCGTTCTAGTTAATTTCAGTGTGAACCGAACTAATCAAGTTTAATCGAAACCGAACAACTCAAATTTCTAAATTATACGGTTTATTTCTTTGACTTATAAAATCCCGTGAAACATTAACTTATTTTCTCGGTTTTGTCAAGAATTGTAAAATCCCGTATAGTTTCAAGAATTCAAATACTTAAAAGACACCTTAATCAAACACAATTTCTTTCTACCACCGTTCGATCCAACAATAATCTTTTAACATACTAATTTCTCAATGACGACTCTTGCCGACAAAGCAATTCTGTCAGGTGCTGACAATCATCCACCCATGTTGGAAAAGGATATGTACGATTCTTGGAAAAGCAGAATGGAGCTATACATGATGAATAGACAAAATGGAAGAATGATTCTTGAATCCGTTGAAAATGGTCCACTCATTTGGCCTTTAATTGAAGAAAATGGAGTGACAAGACCAAAGAAATATTCTGAGTTATCTGCTACGGAAGCAATTCAAGCTCATTATGATATAAAGGCAACAAATATCATTCTCCAAGGACTACCACCTGAGGTCTATGCATTGGTTAGCAATCATAAAGTCGCCAAGGAACTTTGGGCAAGAATTTAACTTCTCATGAAAGGAACTTCATTAACGATACAGGAAAGAGAATGTAAGCTTTATGATGAATTCGATAAGTTTGCTTATAAGAAGGGGGAAACACTACGTGAGTTCTACTTGAGATTTTCATTGCTACTCAATGACATGAACATCTACAATATGAAACTGGAACAATTTCAAGTGAACACTAAGTTTTTGAACAGTCTTCCTCCTGAGTGGAGCAAATTTGTAACAAATGTCAAACTGGTTCGGGATTTGCATACAACTAACGTTGATCAGATTCATGCTTACTTGGGACAACATGAATTTCATGCAAATGAGGTTCATTTAATGCATGAACACAACTCAGATACGCTTGCTTTGGTTGCAACCCATCAGATGACCCAGTCTCCTTATCAAACTCTTCAAAACTCTTACCAAAACACTCAATTTCAACCACAAGTTTCACCAAATCAGTCTCCACAGTATGGATCACCTTATCAGTCTCAACAATACTCAACTCATCAATCATCAACACCTCTTTCAATCACTTTACCATCCAATGATTATCAATCATGAGTTCACTACAACGTTTCTCTCATCCATCATCCTTTCCTCAAATTGGAATATGCTACCCTCAGTAACCAACAACCTAATTGTCCCAACCAGACTCGGGGTCTAATCGTTTCCATATTTTAGAAAAGATGATATCCCATTGATGTCATCAATCATAATGATGTCCTTTCTTAGACTGTGTTGTCACTTTCCCGCTAAACCTCACTACATAACCACTGAGGAATACCAATCAAACCTTAGGCAACAACTACCATTAATCATGGAAGAGTAAACTTACATCCAATTCAGTGAGAAAAAACTTCTTTAGCTTCATACTTCAAGGCATACACTCCCTAGGAGCGATGTGGAAGACAATTTAGGAAACAAAGGACTGGTATCTTGTTACAACTGCAAAGAGAGGGAAGTGGCCATAAGTCCAAACAGTGCCACTAAACCTAATAGGAAACGGGATGATCATGGTTTAAAAGGATAAAGTTTTGTTTGGTACATGCTCAAGCAAGAGGTTAAATTCTACATGAGATGTTCTGAGCAATTTTGGCAGATCCAGGAATTCCAAAAGGTCAAGCCACACAGACTGTCATTACTTATAATGCTTCTTATCAAGCTGACAATTTGGATGCATATGACTTTGATTATGATGAACTCAACACTGCCAAAGTTGCTCTTCCATGAGGCAAATTTCTCTCATAATGGTTCAGATGCGCTTGCGGGTAACACAATCATGATAATGTGAATAAATAATATGATTAATCAAGTTGTTTCAGGTGATACCGTCCTCTGAAACAGTTGAATGTTGGAACCATTCAGAGACGAAATAACCAGAGTACAAATATCATTCTTTATTCTCAGTATGTGATTGCATCACAACAGACACTTTCAGAATTCTAACTCCCACACACAAAAGATGCAGATATATCTGTGCTTGAACAACTGAAAACCCTAGTATTAATTGTTACTAGAATAAAACCTGATAATAAAAGAGTCAATGATACTTTAAACTGTTGAGCTTAAAAATAGAAGGAGAACCAGTTAAAGTGTGAAAGACGGTAAAATATTGATTTAAATAGGTAAAGATAACGTTTCAATTCATGTGTCACAGACTATAGAGATTGAACAGCTTAACAAACTCTATAGAACGATTTAAACGTAAAGATTCTTTAATCACAACGGTTACTCTTCTCAAAAATAATTTTAAGAAAGAAAAATCTAGAAACATTGATAGGGAAATTGCTTTAGAAAAGCGGATCAAACGGATAGATAATATTGTTTTTAAAAGAGATCAATCCGCACAAACTGTTCACATGTTGACGAAACCTCAGTTTTTTCTATGATCATGCGACACTAAACAAGCTCTAGGGTTTTCAAATATACTTTTTATTTGAGAAAGCTCACAGTTGGAACCAAAGCTTAAGAGGTAATTTCATTAAAATACAAGTGCTAATTTGTGATTCCTGACTCCGAAGAGACCCTAATGCTTCTGAGGAGAGAGTCTTATCACAAAGCTTTAAAACAAAAGGATCCTATAATGTTAAGAAAAGAAAGTTAATACTACACCAGTAGATTATTGTAGTTATTAACTAACTTTCTTAGAATTTGAAAATGATTTTTCCACAAACTGATTCTCTACTTAGAACAAGCTTTGGTCTCCAAATTCGTGAATTTCTCCAGATCCACTCTTTCTAGTATACCCACCAAATTGAGGTCTAAAAAGAACTTCCTAAATCACCTGGTTTAAATACGAGTTTGAAGAAACTTAAAACACCCAACTTGCGGAATTAACGTGGGTTTCAAAGAATAGAACCCACGACCAACAACTAATCAACTGAGGCCGTGGGGGTTCAACATACAAAAGCTTGTTTTTTAAGGAGGAAAAATCCATTTGTAAAATCTCTGAAAGGACTTATTTTAATTCATTCAACCAATATTTGATTGATAAACCTTTCTGAATTACAAAAATGTCCTTCATCAATGGAACAGGCTATGGAACACCATCGTTTAAGTCAAAACCATTTGAATTTAAAATGAACAAGTTTTTGAACGAAAATGAACATAATTGTGAATTCTTCTGTGGATAATGCTTATGAGAATGTGCATGAATGTGAAAAGTGTCTCAAACTTGAGAATGAGCTTCAAAAGGATTTCATTAAAAAAGAAATTTACGATAAATTATATAAAATTATAAACCACCTGAAAAACATTGCATCTCTTTAGAAGTTGAACTCAACTTAATCAGAAATTTTTTCAAAGGGACAATTCTGTTTCAAAATCAAAGTCACTAAGTTATTGATCAATTGTTTGAATTAAATTAATTGAAAGCTCTCGGGTCCCAAGAGAAGACAACGGTCATAAAGAAGTTGAAAGATAGAAGTTAAATCTCTAAGTGTAAAATGAAGGAGGATAAGAAATAAAAAGGACGTAAAGAGATTGAAAACAATAAATTATAAATTGGATCATAGGGTGATCAAAGCTTATTGCTGTAGATGAGCATTTGAAACAGACATATAAGCAACTTTATGAACTCGATTAAACAGCACGTATTCGAACAAAAGAACAATTTATGATTAAATTATCAAGTCAAACTAAAGACTGTGGAAATCTCTGATTTAAATGCAAGTCTTTAGAAAAAGTTTTTGGAATATTACAGCTCTCAGAGGATGAATTTAAAGGAAAACTAAAAAAAACTCACGTTAATATGTTGTCACAAAACACACTATTGTTCCAAAGATGGCTTAATATTTATGTAGAAATATTTAAGCCCTAGATTGTTGAGCCCACAATAGGCCTATATTAAGCACACTCAGGAAGAAGCTGCAGTTCTTAGGGATCTAGTTGATCATGTTAAAGCAAATTATCCTCTAGATTATTCCTTAGAATCTGTCTGTAGGTATACTAAACTAATTCAGGAGTTGCTTATAAACATCAGTAAAACCTGCCCTAGTATCAACAATTCTGGTGAACAATTAGTGGCCGTGACCCCAAAGAACAAGGACAAAAGAGTTAGATTTACTGAGCCCGTCACATCATCAAGATACACAATCACCAAAATAGCCTCTATATCAAACCTAGTTTCTAACAATCCTATGTTGTCTTCTACCAGAGTAAAACCGTCTACTAGTGCTAGCGGATCACAGCCTTCAGGCAATACAAAGAAAGATAAGAATCAACAAACACCAAGTAGTACTTAGAAGAATAAAGTAGAAGCCCACCCTAGGAAAGTTAAATCTAGTTTGAAAAATAAAGACTATGTTGCTGCACCTAAAGGAACTGCTAATGTGCAGCATTCCAATCTTTGCGAATTCTGAACTTAAATGTGTTAAGTGTAATGGTTGCATGCTGTCGGATAATCATGATTTGTATGTTCTTGATTTTATCAATAACGTGAATGTTCGTGTGAAATCTAAATCTGTTAAGAAAAATTCAAAGATAAAAGTTTGGAAACCAACAGGAAAGGTGTTTACAAATATTGGATATACCTGGAGACCTACTGGTCGGACCTTCACTATAGTAGGAAATGTATGCCCTTTAACTAGGATTACCACAACTACTGAAGTGCCCCATAGGAAACTAACTGCTCTTAATAATGAAACACCTAAACCTGTCATAACATTGGTTTACTCACGAAAACCTAAGAAATCTAATACTAATGTTCCTGTTAGCAAATCTAAGGCTCTTAAATCTGTATCTGCTAACAAAAAGGAACCTAGTCAATCTTGGGGATCCATAGTTTCCAATGTTCCATCTTCCTCTCTTGATGACTGCAGGTCGTCCAAATTGTTCTCTGGTATTTAGACTTCAGCTGCTCCCAGCATATGACCGGAGATCGCTCTCAGCTTACCAATTTCGTCAATAATTTTTTGGGTACAGTCAAATTTAAAAATGATCATGTGGCAAAGATATTCGGATATGGTGATTATCAGATTGGGAATGTTACGATCTTAAGGGTTTACTATGTGGAAGGACTTGGACACAACTTATTCTTCGTTAGGCAATTTTGTGATTCGAACCTTGAAGTTGCTTTTCATCAACATACCTGCTTCATTCAAAATTTAAAAGGTGTTGATCTATTAACTGGATCTTGAGGCAACAATCTGTATACTCTGTCTCTGGGAGATATGATGACGTTCTCTCCTATATGTCTCTTGTCAAAAGCCTCAAATACTAAGTCCTGGCTATGGCAGCGACGTCTGTCTCATTTGAACTTTGATGCAATCAACCATTTAGCTAGACATGGTCTTGTTCGAGGTCTCCCTAAGCTAAAATTTGAAAAGGACCATCTGTGTTCTGCTTGTGCAATGGTGAAAAGCAAGAAGAAACCCCACAAACCTAAATCTGAAGACACCAACCAAGAAAAACTCTATCTTTTGCACATGGATCTTTGTGGACCAATGCGTGTCGCAAGTGTTAATGGAAAGAAGTACATCCTCGTCATTGTTGATGATTACTCTCAATATACAAAGGGTTAAAGTGCTTAAGGGGGTTTTTTTCCCACCCCCAAAAAAATAAGAAAAAAAAATTTTTTGAAGCTCCAGATTTTATAATCAAGTTTCTCAAGATGATCTATAGTGCGACTTTAAAAGTACATGTCCACAATCCGAAACAGATAATGGAAACTGAATAGTAATCAAACTTGCGTGAATATTATAGAGAAGGTTGCATCCTCTCATGAAACATTTGTTGCTCGCTCTCCACAGCAAAATGGTGTCGTTGAAAGACGTAATCGTATGCTAATTAAAGCTGCCCGCATAATGTTGATTTATGCAAAAGCTCTGTTATTCTTATGGGCAGAAGCAGTTGCTACCGCATGTTACAAAACACCCACAAATCGTTTCCATCGTAACGTCTTCATCACGACAAAACACCATTATGCAGCTTCTAACATGACAAACTCCTGACTATCGATTCTTCCATGTATTTGGTGCACTCTGCTATCCGACAAATGATAGTGAGAACTTGGGTAAGTTACAACCGAAGGCTGATATTGGTATTTTCATTGGCTATGCACCCACAAAGAAAGCATTTCGAATTTACAACCGACGTACCAGACGAATCATTAAGACAATTCATGTAGATTTTGATGAGCTGACTGCAATGGCTTCTGAACACAGCAGTTCAGGACCCGCACTTCATGAAATGACTCCTGCAACAATCAGTTCAGGACTCGTGCCAAACCCTCCTCCTTTAACACCGTTTGTACCACCTTCAAGAACTGATTGGGATCTTCTGTTTCAACCGCTGTTTGATGAATTACTCACTCCTCCACCTAGTGTTGATTGCCCAGCCCCTGAAGTCATTGCTCCAATTGCTGAAGTAGTTGCTCCAGAACCCGCTGTATCAACCGGTTCACCTTCCTCAACAACAGTTGACCAAGATGCACCATCACCTAGTAACTCTCAAACAACACCCGAAACTCAATCTCCTATCATTCCTAACGATGTTGAAGAAGACAATCATGACTTAGATGTTGCACACATGAATAACGATCTGTTCTTTGGTATTCCAATTCCAGAAAACGATTCTGAAGCATCTTCTTCTTCGGATGTTATTCCTACTGTTGTGCATACTGCTACTCCTAACTCAGAACATGTTACCAAATAGACCATGGATCTTCCTTTAAAAAAATCACGTGAACTCGAGAAGAACATGTTTGCCACAAGACTCCAACCCATTGAACAAAGCCTTATTTTGTTACTAATACGGATGCCTTTCTCAACAATCACTTGAACAAATCACTATAAAGACCGCATTAACTTCAAGCATGTTTGATTGTAAGCAATGCACAGAAGAGCTTAATGATTTTGAATGTCCTGAAAGTCTGGGAACTCGTCCTCGTCCTGATAAAGTGATAGTTACTACTTTAAAATGGATTTACAAGGTGGTAACTTGATGATTAGGAGGAATCTAAAGAAAAGTCTCGTTTGGTGCTCTGTAGGTTATCGTCAAGAAGAGGGATTAATTTTTGAGGAATCCTTGCACCAGTAGCCTAGACTTGATGCCTATTCGAGATGTTCCTCGCATATGCTACCTACATGTTTGTGTGGGGTGTGGGAGCGGGGGGGCTTGCGAGGGTCGGATGAATATGGTTGTCTACCAAATAGATGTAAATACGGCATTCTTGAATGGCATTATGCGAGAAGAAGTTTATTGTGACAACCATGACTTAAGCAGGTTAGTCAAACTATTAGTGTTGACTTATGTATCTGTTGCAATGAATGGGTTATGTGATTATATGTGTTTATGTGCGTTTATGTGGATTATGTGAGAAATTGGTAGTCAATGTATTGAATGTGATCATCTCAATGAGATTGGTTGAATTCATTTCGTTCACTTTTAGTGACAAGGAAATGATTTTGGTGATTGAAGCGATTTCGCGTTAATTGTGTAAGTAATTATACGTATACGTATTTATGTGTTAGTAATGTTAGGTATGAATAGGTTTTAGTAGTTACAATAAGAATGAAATGTGAATTTCTATTTTTGGAAAGTTAGGTTAAAATAAAAATGAAAAGTTATTTATTTAGTTATTTAATTTTAAAAGGCTAGTAAATTACGTTTAAGCGAAAAGGTATGCACAAGCAAGCTAAGGTTTTTTATAAAAACTTAAGGTAATGTTAATAATTAAGTAATAAATAAATAAATAAATAAATAATATAAATAAAGTCAATCGGCCGGTTTTAATGAAAAGAAAGAAAAAAGGAATTTTATTAGGAAAAAAAATACTAATTAGACTTTATCTAGAATTAGTTTGGGGGCCTATAAATACAAAATAAAATATCATAACCCTCCCCCCTTGTATAACCGGTCGAACAAAGAAGAAAATAGGAGAAAAAAATTAGGGTTTTTGCTTTTGTGAAGAAAACAAGTTCTAAGGTAAGTTTTACTTAATCTTTGTTAATTATTAATCTTTAATCATGTAATAATTAATATGGTGGATAATTAAGGTTTCATTAAATCTGTAAATTAATGATGTTTAATCATATTGCAATGATTAGAGTTTAATTAGAAGCTTATGGGTGTAGTTGGTCAAACTTAATTCGCGTTAGAATTTGATTTAGATTATGGCAGAATTTAGGGCTGTGTTGTTCGGCTGTTATCTCAATAATGGTAATAGCTTTTGTCAAGTTTTTGATATCTATGACGTATCTCAGAGAATCTAGTTTCCTATACATCCGGCCTCGAAGGTTTTTGAGGTCGGGAAGTCAGTCAAACGTTGGTTGCAAGAAAAGTTGTCAAAGCAGTGAATACGGGTCAGATTTAGGTCATATTACGAGGTATAAAACCCCCACTTAAAAATTGAATTAGGATTAGCCAATCTACAAGAGTTTAGTTCTATGTGTCTATTAGAAATCCCCCAAAGGAGAACTTCTAAATTGGAGTCTAAGTATGGTTTTTAGGTCCAAACTTTTTAGTGTGCTATCAGATCTGAAACTGAGTAGTTAAAAGTTTGATTTTATTTAATTTAAGAAGGGAAATAAATTAGTAGAAAAATCATGGAGTTAGTAGACTCATGGTATTTAACTTGTGATTTTTGGTAGAATTCATGAAGCTCAGTAGGTATGATTTAGAAAATGGTAAAATGAGGTCAAAATTCTGCATTTTTGGGTAAATTGTAAGTCTTTGAAATAATGTGTAAACGAATTGGTTAATGTCGGGCATGGTGTCGGGGTGACCCATGAGGGTAACTAAATACCTTAGACATCCATCATATGATTGTTACATGTGCAATAAGCTTTTGGCTTAGTAGCGTGTAACACGAGTTATTTTGTTGTTTAGATTTGTGCTAGTTGTTTGTGAAGTTTTTTGTTGGAATCTTTTGGAAAGCTAAGCAAAGGTGAGTTTCATAGCCCCTTTTTCTCATGTTATTTTGGGGTAAGAATGATGCTTGTTGTTGTGTTAAAATATTTTTAAGCTTGTTGTGGTTATGTGTATTGGATAGTAGGCATGTTTCGCCCCGTTACGTTATGATATGATATGTTTGGTATTGTGGATCCCAATATGCAAAATAAGGTTTGGCGGTGATAAGACTGCGTGAGCTAATATGAGGCCATGTAGCGCACATATGAATTTGGTATGATTGTGGATCGTGGGCATGTTCCGTCCCGTTGTGGTTATTTTGTGGCATGAATTATTTGGATTATGTTTTGCATGTCATTTATTGATGAGACCTCTTTCTCAATAATAAAGACACCATTATGTTTTGAGTATTGTTATGACACTTGTGTCTTTGCTTTACTTTAGTTTTCATTTTAGTATTCTCTATATAGACACCATGTGTTGTGATGATATCCATTCTTGTTTACGCCTCGCGTTTCCGCCTTGGCGAGGTGTGACACGTGTCCTAGACCTAATGCTTATTTTCCTATGTACTACATTCAATGTTATTTTCTCAACAAATTAGAAAATATTTGAAATGGAATAATATTGTTGCCGTGTACAATTAAAAATTGGTCAACTTTAGCAAACCAAATTGATAGTATTGACTACACCATTTGTGACTAAAAATTGAAAACTTTATTAGCTAATTAAAAGCTTTTACTTTGCAACATATGTTATTAAAATAAATAGATGAACAGAAGTGCTTGTGATCTTCTGTCTTCTTATAGGCGAGTATATACCACTTTTTAATATAGCTGCACATTCTACTTGTGTACATAACATTAGTGGTTCATTTGATGGAAATGAGTAAATAAAGAAGCTACACATATGTCAACTTTAAAATCTCGATTCAAGTTTAGCATCCTCAGAGAAATTATATGTGATGGAATAATTTTTTGCTCACATGTTACCAGATTTTAAACTAATGGGATCTGGTGACTGAAACCTTTTTTTATTGTGTATATAATTCTTGCTGGATATCATGATAGCATGGTGTCTTTTTATAAAGTAACTAATACTTAAATAAATAGAGTTGTCAAACACGCAAAGCAATGTTCATATCTGATCATTGCATTCCATCATAGAATAAGGATATTCAAATACTATGTCACTATCTGGTAAAGTGTGTGATCATGTGGGAAAAACATTATAAGAGCTTAAGGTAGAGTGTGTGCAAACAATTCAGAAACTTTATTTAACAAATTTCATGTAGTTCTTTCAAGATACCAACACATCTCAAACTTTTAGGTGGTAATCATGTTCCTAGACTAAACATTGTGAATAATAAACTGTAACTGTAGTCAGTAGGTATGAACATGATGATAGATTTTGATCTATGGCATCTAATTTTTGTTTCAAAATTGAACTTTGTTGGCCTTACTTGGATGCACAGGTTTAGTTTTAAAGTTCAAAACTGTCTCAACTACAACTACAACACACTCATAACTCCTTCCTGCCAAAACTTCCTTCATCCCCAAACCTTTCTTGTACAAAAGAACGCAGCTAAAGACGCAGTCTTACCCATTTCTGCTAGCAAAAAATTATACAGTTATTGATGATAACACAAAGGCTTCAAGTTCAAGTAGCAAGTAGCAACTTGCAACGCGAGCAGCAGCGAGTCACAATGCCTCATAACTCCGTATTAGGAAATCTGAAATGGTACAACAACCAAGCTACAAAGCTGCTAGCAATCAATTTGTAGCACCAATAGTCGCGAGCTGCAAACGCCAACAGCAATGAAGTGGTAACGGCAAATTATTGGCTTAATTCAAGAGCGTTTCATCGACTGTGCAAATACTACTTTATTGGCTTAATTCAAGAGCTTTTCATCAACTCAGGAAAACCCATTTTTGAGAACACGGTTTCAAACCACTTACCGAAAGCAATTTGTTTCAAGTCATACTAAGCGAAAAAGCATAATCAAGTTTTACTTATGAGACTAAGCGGAATTAGTTTGGACGATCAACACACTCAAAAGTCATGCTTCTAAAATACGCAATAAGCAAATTGGTTGGTTACCAAGCTGTTAAAGGTTGTTTGGGATAGCTACTTTTTCTGCTTCATATATGCTTATTTTAAGAAAAAACCTCGCTTGGAGTGTATTGATCGTCCAAAGAAAGTTATGTGAATGAAAAGATAAATTTTTCGGATGATTACTCTTAAGAGATAAATAAATCAGTTTTGAACAGATTGATTCTCCGTTTAGCATACAAGTTACTCAAACCATAATGATCCAACAGTGATTTTAGAAAAAGATCATAAGTGATTTGGAAAGATGAATAGTTAGTCTTTTGGAAAAAACAGAAAGAAATTTAGAACTTGTGAATTAAAGTAATCTATAATACACAAAGAACTATGAAGAAATCTAGAGAGAGAAAGAGAGTGGGAGGTTGCTTCTGGGTGAGAGAAAGTGCAAGAGAAAATGTATTACTATGTGAAATAATAAAACAACCAACACCCTTTTCATAGCATGGAAAGGGTTTATATATGCTTATAACAAGGCTGGCCATGGGCTTTTTCCATGGGCTTTTCCTAAGCTAGCCTATCTAGTTTCCAAATATTACTTACCAAGCTATCAAACAATATTTATAGAAGTGATCGATACTTTCGTATTCCTAACAATCTCCCCCTAAGGGAGGTCACTCCATTTTACAAAAACTTAAGCCTAGCATACCATGCTTTGTCTTCAGTCTTATGCTCGCAGACTTGTTTTCTTGACTTTATCTTGTGAACATGACGTAGTGATCTTTGACTTTAGGCTTGAGCTTGTTCAGATAAGCTTGACTTGTATGTGAACTTGAACTTCTTTAAGATCATCAAGCAAGCATAATCTCTTATCATCATATTGTGATCTTGTTGCCGTCTTGTGCACTTGTAACTTTTGGACCGACATACTCATACTTGGTCTTGAAAGTTTGAATAAGACATCTTTCTTGAAAATATTTAACTATAACACTTCATCACTTCGAGAAAGACGTTCGGTATCAGAGTGATGGAAACTTCTTTAAAATTCTTTGACTTTAACACTTCGTCACTTCGAGAAAGACGTACGGTATCAGAGTAGCAGAAGTCTTGAACCATTTACTTGAGCTTTCATGATGTCTTTACATATTTCGGTCAAGTATGAGCATGTGGTATTGGCTTTGATTCGTCATCGGGAAACTGCTACCGCCGCCAGGAAATCCGCATAAATAGGTTAGTGATAAACAACATATATGGACGAAAGTGGCTTTGTCACTTCGTCGAATACGGTTGTAACAACCACGGTTCCCTGTTACTCAGTATAAATGCTGCCTGTAATCGGGTAGAATTCCGAAGAATCTCCTTGACATGATTTCGCAGCTGCACTAGCCGTTGTCATTACCGAAGCGTCTCAAAGCAGAAATCACGGTAAGAGAAATCGGAAGGGGGGAGGGGAAGGGGAGAGAAGAGAGGAGGGAGAGGGGAAGAGAGAAAGAAAGGAGAGCGAGAGAGAAGAAAGGAGGAGGGGAACGGGGGGGGGGAGTAAAAGAGAAGGGGGGGGGGAGGGGAAGGTGGGGAAAGAAAGGGGGGAGGGGGGAGAGGAAAGGGGGGGAGAAGGAGGGAGGAGAGAGGGGGGAGAGGGAAGGGAACTAAAGAAAGACCAAGCGGGCTACTATCTTTCCAATTAAGCCGTCAATTCATGTTCAGCTTTCCTATGTCCAGATACCCCTGTGAGGCTTCCCATGGACATAAGATTGAAAATTGATTTAGGAAAATCAGTCTGTGTGTCAAGATGTAAACGGTTTTTATGACACACCAACAGTTTTAATCTTTTCAAAATTCATTCGTCAATGCATAAGCTGGACCGAATCGATATCCAGTATCACAAGTTCGATCCTTGTAGGATCTCACAAGTCACCTACCAAGAGCTTGTTTAATGTTGGATCAAGCAAGATTTCCATCTTCACTGTGAATACTTAAGTATCACTCGAATGTTCTGGCAAAATCACAAGGATAATGCGTAGGACTCTTGTTATATATTTCTTGTTTTTTACATTGTGTGAATCAGCAAGCATATTTTAGATAAGTATCCTAATGAGATTTGTAGATGATCTCTTTTGGCTCTAGACTCAATAGTGCACATTTGTTTTTAGTAATCAAAGGCTGGAGCAGACTGCCACCTTTTCAATACCAATTAACTCGGAATGAGAAAATTGATACACATGTGTGTAATCTTTGTAAGAAATGAAACATAAATCTTTTGAGAGATTCTGAGTGGCTAGGGAGGGTTGTGCACTGCATCACTGGGTCCATGATGTCAGTCTTTAATGTTAGCAATCATCATTGTGATTCTGACAGCAGATGTATTGACCCAGTTTCTACCTAAGTGTAAGAAGGGCTTCTTTCTTTTCACCCTTTATCTTAACTTTTCCTTTTAATTCTTCAACCCCTTCACTACTTACTGAGACTTCATAACTAATACCTTGTTGGTTTTGTTCCAGTACTTGCTTATATCAGCGGCAACTTATCCATTATTCTCACTTTTACTCCTTTTTTATATATACCTATGGACTTCTCACTAATAGTGGAATGTTCTGGGTAGATCCTCGGTTCTGGCTGGATTCGTTATGGGACTAAATACCTATACCTAACCACCTTATAACTCTAAATAATTAAATACATGGTCGGTCTTTTGGTATCATTCACAACCTTAAAACCATTTGAAATTGCTCCTTCTCAACATGTGCATCGATATTTAAAAAATGTTTGGCACATGAAGGGAGAAGCTTGAACTTGAGTCCTTTAAATTACATCTTTACCATATATTTTAATACATTTTCTTTCCCTTATCAAAAATAGTCAAATCTCTTGTTTTTGGATATTAATTGAATTTAAATTTCATGGTTTTCAGGGAAAAAAATGTCCAATTATTAACAAGCCGATTATTGGAACATTTTAATGCTCCCCTCAAATTATGAGGGACTAATATAGTATTAGGTTATGTTTATATTACCAATGTACTTTTAACATTTTACACATCTAGGTAACCAACTTCACAGAAATTCAACACTTTCTATAAGCTACAAACTGTCCTATATTTATACTAAGTTTCTTCAAGTCTTCTCTTGTGCTTGTTCTCTGAGAGGCTTCAAGAAGTGTGTTTGTTGTGTGTGTATAAAGTCCCAAAGCAATCTTGGCCCTCCATTTTTCTTTGTGCCCAAGGCAGTTGATCAAAACCCTTGATCTTGTTGTCGTTTTCATTAGCCAATGGTCTTCAAGGGGATTGCCAAGGTGGCATCAACCCATGTGGAGTGTGGGGTTGAGGAGAGTGATGATTTTGGCTGGGGTGAACAGTAAACGAGGTAGGGGAAAGGGACAGGGATGGTGAACAGTAAGGCGGGAAAATTAGGTTTTGATATAGCAGGGGTGAAGTTTGAAGAGTTGGCAAAAGAGGTCCCTGAATGTGTATGTGTTGATTGCAAGAAATGTCCTTGTGGTGTGTTAAAGTTTTGTAGATTTGGTAGAATCAGTCCCTAATTGTTATACGAGTTATTACATGCATGGTCCTTGTGATGTAAACACTTAACGAATTGATAAGGGGCTCGTTAAGCGATTTGGATTTGGGCCAGTTATGCATTTGGGCCTATTTTAATGTATAGAGGGAATAGGCTATTTTCAAATTAAAAGGCTTATAAGTCTTGAATTATAAAAGCTTAATGGGCTGTCCCGGCCCATTAGTTTGCTGCGGGTTGGCCCATTAAGTTTTTCTTCGGTTTCGGCTCCATCTTTGACTTTGACTTTCATAGGGGTTGACTTGGACTTTGACTTTGTTAACTTTTTGGTTGACATTTTGGCTTTGACTTCGGTTTGACTTTGTCTTTATCACGCTCTTCCATTCCGTGCTCGTTTTGTCATTTTTTTCTTCGTTTTTTGTCCTTTTCTCGGATATCCGTTTCCTGCACAATATAAGTAAAACATACAAATACAATGTATTTTTGGTACGTTTTTGGTCATTTAAGTCCGATTTTAATGGAAAAGGGTATGTATAATTAAGCACATACCATGGATCAACCATATTAGGGGGATATGTAGTATGAAGACTGTTACCCGATGGTATCCTTTCTACACAATCATGTTTCCCTAGACATATCAACAACAATTATAGACAGAAGGCTGGTTTTCTAAGACCTAACATGCACATCCATCACAAAAAGCAACATCACTAAGATCTACATTCTAGGTTTCATATAATCATAAATAATCACAATAATAGGTTTAGCCAAGCATGTTAAAGATAAAGCAAGAACAATAGATCAAACAACACATAGACATATTGAATGATTAAGTAAACCTTACTTGATTAAAACATGAATTGTAAGAAGTACAATAGGGGTTTTAGGCCCTAAAATCGTCTCCTAAAGCTGCTAAACAAACTAGGGTTCGTACCCTCTTTTTATTCTAAAGTTACACACTCAAAACCCTAAATTTGGGTTTGTATATATAGGAAAATCGACGTGACGGCGTCGCGTTTTAGTCGTGACGCCGTTGTAAAATAAATCTTCTAGATCTGCATTTGAGTCGGTGCGGGCTGACGCCGTCATGAAAGATATGACGCCGTTACTTGATGAGTTGTGACGGCATCGTGTATAGCTGGTAACGCCGTCTCCAGACTCTGTGAGCACAAATATTCAAGAGTCTTGGTGTTGGTTTGTAATCTCGTCCGTTTCTTCTCCAAATAAGCCCAAGTCATGTGTAATTCATCCAAATGTCTTCCAAATGAGAAATACCTGAAAAGGAACGATTAAGTACCTATTTTGGGCATAAACACACGATTTTAGGGGTTAAACGACCCCGAAAAAGTGTATAAAATGACACCTCATCAAATACCCCTACACTTGGGATTTGCTTGTCCTCAAGCAAATGGGCTTTTCTACCTAGACAATAACAATATGAGAGGTCATTTTACCTACTCTTTAAAAATGTTCTACAACATAACCTTCTAGACCTCGTAATTAAAATCACGGAAAGTATATACTAGCACCTCACACAAGTGTTTGGGATTCTCTCTTTCACTCGGGTGTATAATGAATTATAACATATGGGGGAAACGGAAAATCACACTCATTACCTGTCATAGCATATAAATTACCATAGGCTTGGTAAAGGATCAAACCTCCACCGCTAGGTGCAAGTATTATTCATTACTATCTAAGAGGTCTTTTAAAGGGTTGTGGGGTGTAGGTGTAAGATAACATATAATGGAAACGGAAATGGATGGGATAAATTTGGGTAGCTTTGGGTGAATTTAGAGTGGAAGGGTTACTAATTATTTACACGAATACATGATGGTTTGGTTGCTAAGCCAAGACTCGGACGAAGATCTACAAACTCTACATAGCTCTACATCAATCTCTTTCTCTTTCTTTTCTCATTTTTTTAAATAACATAATACATCACATGGGGTTTATAATACGTACCCCTACACTTGAGCTTTTACATGCTCGATATTTACAATCTAACTAATGACCTGATTTGAGGTGGATTAAAATAACATGGAGATCATTTGACAAACATATGGGGGTATTAACTTAACTTCTCTTCCTCATTCTTCTGCGAAATAAATACTACCATGAATCCCAATCGTCCCAAAACTGTATTTACAAGGATAAGGACTTAGCAACCGTGTACTCGAATAATTAACTTGGGCTAAAACACAATAATGTACTAATGGTGAGTACATACACGGTATACTAAGGCTTTTTGGGTGTAACGATTGGTTTAAGGGTGACAATGCTCTTCATTAATAGTCCAGATTAACTAGAAAATTACGAGGACCGTGAAAAAGGATAGGCTCGAAGGGTTATACTAGGGGTATCCTGCACTAATGATGAGTGCATGGCAAGGGTGTGTGATAGTTATATGATCGAGATGACCATTATAACAATTACATGTTTAGAACATGGGTTAATCCTAATGCCTCTTATCAAGCAAATCCTAATACTTACTATGCGGTCTCGGGATGCATCACAAAAACAAGTTATAGAATTTTATATGCTACCGGTACACTCTGTTGATCCCAACTTAAGATCTATTCCTTAGCTTGTAAAGGTTAAGTTACTTTGGATAAATCCAAAACAACTATGTTAGAAACTTTGTGAATACTAAAGAGTATGCATAATCTACTCTTTAATGCTTAGAAGAATATTAATGAATCAGTAAACTGTATGAACAATGATATTACTAAAAAGCTCCAATATTATTATTATTATTATTAATACGAGTACTCTGTGTAGTACTAGGGTTTACAACGTTGAAGCTATATATCAAAAATGTCTATCAATCTTTTTAACACCATAACCTAGGATCTCCTTTTATACACTAAGAAGTCCTTTACAACATAACTACAAATCTTTTATAATTCTAATCTTATACGTATCTTTCTAACTAAATAGAATATTTACTGAATAAGTCAATACAAATCTCTTGACATGTCTTTATCACTTTAGCAATCTTAATCTTCATCCAGCAGTCTTAAGTCCTTCAGCAGTCTTAAGATAGTACTAGTAGTACTAACTTACTCTAGCAGTACTAACAGGTTAGTACTGACAGTTGTAACTTTGAGCAGTACTAACTCTTGGCTTGGCAGTACTAAGTATGAACACTTTTAATTCCCAACAATCCTCCCCTAAACTTATGATTTACCTCTAAATCATTAAGTTTCTTGAATTAAACCTTGTTCTCTGAGAGGATTCTTCTAAACACTTCATCTTCTTAGTCTTTCAGCCTGCATGAATATCTTCTTAAGAAGTTCTCTAGACATCTCATTATCTTGTTCCACCAAAAGCTTTGCAATCAGCATCAATGTAAGAGTTCCTCTTGACAATGGATACTCCTTTTCTACTAGCATGTAGATGTCTATTCCCTTCTCTGTAGACACATGATGCACTCCACATGAATCATAAAGCTTTCAAGTTAAATCATGAATATGATTTTAAAGCTTTCATAACTCATCATATGTATCTGGTTTAAATAATCTTTTCAACTCAACCCATATCTCTCTTTCTTTGTCATCTGTTTGTTCTTTTGAATTGAAATTCTCTTTAACCAGACTCTACAGCATCACTAAGTCATCCTTGTCAAAGGCTTTCAGCATATCATCAAAGAAATGATGTACTTCAGTATTATTTCCAACTTTGATGATCTTCTAGTACTTCCTAGTGCCTTCAATGTAAATCTCCCAGTCAATTATTGGATACTTAGTTTGTAAAGCTTCAACATTCATTCCTTGCTCTGGAACTATTATCATCATTTGCTGTAGCCTTTCTTGT
>BQNB010028356.1:0-56729 GCA_026074375.1 Tanacetum coccineum | reverse complement strand
TATTTGAATTGTATTTTATTTTATATCAAATTTGCGTATACTATTTATGTTTTAGTTTGTTATTAATTTAGATGTTACATGTATATATTTATGTTTCTAGTTATAAATTTCAAAGGTTAAATAATGTACACCAGAAACATATATGCAATTATCATTTTAAGCATAACAAGTTTGATGTCTAAACAATTCTACGCAAAAACTTATGTAAATTTAAGATATTTAATAAAAAAACATATATGCACCTTAATTTTCGAATAAATGTATACTGAAAAAAGTATAAAATAAAAAAAAAATAGTTCCAAAAATTAAGGAAATTAAAAAACGTTTTTAAATTAAAAAATTCAAAAAGAAAAATTAAAATATGTTTTGACTATTATACCCTTTTGAATTAAGAAAAACAATTAATAATACACTAAATTCCTATTGGTTCAAACTGGTTCTGCAGGTTCTTTACAAAAAAATAGTTCTGCAAAGAATGCTCTCCTATATAATTTTGTGTTTATGATATATAATAATTTGTAGATTTATATAATATTAGAAAGGCTATTAAGAAAATGACATTATAATAGGATCTTACGATCTCGATCCTACCTTACGATCTCAATCTTGCAAAGACGAAAACGATCCTGGGTAGGATCCCGATCTTGACAACCTTGCTAAATAGGGTCAGGTATCATGTTAGAAATTATTTATAGCTCAGGTTCAGGTCGACCCGATTGACCCGAATAATTTTTTTTTTAATATAAATTTTATAAATATTCTATATAAAAGAGTAAAGAAAGCATTTTTATTATATTTTACTCATATTCGGGTTGACCCGAACTCGAACGGACCCGACCCGAGTTGACACGAACCGACTAACTCAAATTCAAATAGGGTCAGGTTCGAGTATGAAATTTTTAACCTTGACTCGACTTTGATCCAACATGAATTGGCCCGAACCTGAACAACCCACACCCGACAAACACCCCTAGTGACAAATTTCCTTTGATTTAAAAAAAACAAGTAAAAAAAATTTTACAAAAGTAAATTAAAATCTCACTTTTTTGAGGCATTCTAATTCTCTTCATTTTGGCAATTCGTGGAATTTTAAATTCCTTTATTTGGGATACCAAACACAAAATTTTAAGGAAATTAAAATGCAAATGCCATGAAATGCCCCAATATACCTCAACCAAACGCACCTTTAGTTGGTACAAAAGTAAGAAAAGGGTTCCAACATATAACTAAATTGACATAGGCTCACGAAAAGCTTCTGGTCAATATAATTTATTCATAGTAATGGGTTTCTCAAAACTCAAAAATGGCCCTGTGATTGAGCATCATTAATACACGGATTGTGATCCCAAACTGAACCATTTTCGTCTTGCATATTATTTATGCTTTATAAAACGTTTTCTTACATACAATCAGTTACACCAATTAATTGTAGTCTAACAAAGATTAATCTAATAATAATATTGTATGTCTGCAGTACAAATAGAGATGGTTCCAAATTGTTGCACGTCAGAGTAATGATTTAGTATAAGCATGTAGAAAAAACTATTTAAGGAAAACTTACTCTCTTGGCATCTTCACATAAACTTTGTAAAACTAAACATCCTTAGCTGCCTCGAAAGTATTTCTATGTGTTTGACGTTTGACAGGTAGAAAACACGAACACATCAAATTAGCAAGCGATCAACTTGGGTCAGAGAATATGATTTGATTTCGGGAAAAGATCTTACACATAGCCTTCCACTTAGCTCCACTTTCCTTAGCAACCTGTTACCAACACTTATTATCAAATTCATACAATCAAGATTAACGTCTTGACAATAAGTTATTCTTTAATTTGGCACTACAATTTATCTTCTTGAACATGCTAAACTTCTTGTTGTTTTATTTTGGTTTTGTTCAAGTAAACAATACAGATCGTACAAAATTTTTATCAAATTTGAAGCAGACACTACTACAAAAAGGGACATAGATCCCGGTTGGAGCTTAACCTGTACAAGAGGGTACTTGAGCTTGAGCAGGAACTTGTCTAGGTAGGCCATGAATATAGCTTTGATGCTTTGGCATGTAGCTCCAACTCATGCGTCGTTCCTCTTCAAAAATTTCTAAAAGCACAAGGAAACATAATTTTAGTTTGGTGCGCTAAATCAGAAACTAATGATTCTAACTCAGGTTGTCGTTAATGAACTGACAAGAAATATTCTCATGGTACAGTACTAGAAAACATGAACATACTTTTATCAATGATACCTTGTGCCAAACTTGACAGGCCGGACACTGGTTCATAGACAGTTCGAATCTAAGGTTGTCAACTTCCCGCATGTAAAGATCAATCGCCATCCACCTTGATAAAATAGATATGTCTCTTGTTACCTGGAATAGTAAGACAAGTCAGTCTGTCATTATGGAAGCACACACTCACACACATAATAGTCAGTCTGTCATTTGGAATAGTTAGTCGGGTTTGAGTATGGGTTAGGTTTCGGGTATTACTGTGGTAACGGAATAAATGGCCTGTGGAGATTAGGTCTACAACAAATAAGCAGCCTAACAGATGAGCTGGGCGGTTAATCTCAGCGATATCTCGTCGAGATCTCGGACCTAGAAAAAATCTCGGTTCCAAATCTCCGTGGTAAATATCGGAACCGATATTCTCGGCGATATTGGACGAGATTTTGCCGAGATTTTGATATCGGATCTCGGTGAGATAAAGAAAATCTCGTTTTTGGACTTTTTTTTTCCTTTTTCTGGCAGCCCACTTCTTTTTCTTGGTGATGGAAAGAATGAAGAAGATGAAGGAGGAAGAATGAAGAAGGTGAAGGAGGCTGCAATATTAAAAAAGTTGTGTAAACCTAATGTTTCTTGGCCCACCAAGGAAAATTATACAGTGGGCTCAATATATAAGTAAATAGGCTTAAATAAAAGGGGCATTTACATGTATCCCTAAAAAAACTTCAATATTTACATATTTCCCCAAATATGCTTCAATTTATTGTACATTATGCATTGAAAACTTGTGTTTTGGGGAAATATGTAATTTATGAAGTTTCATTAAGTATATATGAAATTCCCCCTAAATAAAAATAGATCAAAACACCATCAAAATCAACATAATATAAATTTTGCAACATATGCATAATATATATAATCAAAAATAATAAAAACATTAATAAAATTATTAAAAATATACAAATTTTGCAGATTATATATAAAAAAATATTAAAAATAATAAAAAAACATATATATATTTAATATTCTAGATAATATAAAAACCGATATCTCACCGCGATAACAGTTATTTCAAATCTCGGTCTTTGAACGATATTTGAAATCTGACCGAGATAACTGCATAGCAGATGAGTCGATGTCTTTTTTACTTGCCCTACATTGTGTTTTCAAATATAATTAGATTCTTCTATTTCAGAATAATATATATACTGAAAACTCAAACAGATTACGAGTTTTTAGTAGGGAGGCGAAAGAAAATGATTATATTAAGACTGCACAAAGAGATATTCACTTAAACATCTCTTATGTTTTGACCTTAAGGTTGTGAATGAAATATATCAGTTGTAAGAGAATCAAAGGTTATAGCTAACAAGGTTATACGAATGATTAGATCGGGGATACTGAATTCGTCATCGAATGTTCCATTGGACCAATTTAGTACAATTAGCATTTAGTTATGACTTATGACCAACGATATACCATCAATTCCTCTGGTTCATATATCATAATCAATAGAGACATGGACCAATTGGACCAATGACTGGTCGTCTACATAGGAAATTAAGAGAAAGGCTAGTTATAGCCCAGCTCAGGACCAACCGCTTAAGTACTAGAGCTAACAATAGAAAAGAGTCGTTATGGTCTCAATATCTAGTTACAAACCATGTGACCTTTCTGTTATAAATGGCAATTCTACCTACATGATAGACATAAACGAACAAATTTGAAGTCAAGAGATGATCAAACTAATTATGTACATCGCTAGGCTCGTGTTAACAAATTAGTATCTAGTCACCTTAATTATGACGTTGGCCTTCAGTCAAGACAACATCACGCTTAATGAGTTGTATTACTCAAAACATAAACCAGTTTTGATCAACTGAGACCGACACTCCAAAGACTAGAACAGCGACTAGAAACTTGTCTGTCATATACTATTTTATAACAAATCATAATATTTATCCACACTCGTAACTGTGAATGTTGTTTAATCATACTTTTAAGTGTGTAATTTTTTCTTAACGATGGGTAGTGTGGATTAGATCTTCAATTACTAACTAAACCCTAAGTTTTAATTAGATCTTCAACTATAGACATACATACATAATTTCATACAACTAATAAACCTGATCCCTGAAAACAAATACAAACTTGAACCCAAATAAAAAAAATTACAAATAAACTGCTAGTTGGAGGTCATATGAACAAGGCTAGCAACAGATCTAACTGTAATCGAGCTTTAACCAATCATTAATGATGGAACTGAGTCTATTAAAAACGAACCAATAAACCCGTAATCGGATCATCAACACTTCGAATCTTAAAATTAGATGGATGTTAGAGCAAGATTACATACCTTGGGATACTAGTTTCGGATTTCATAAAACTACAACTAATGGGGATTTGGTAGATACAATTAGACCCAAGAAGATCTAGCTAATAATAGATTTAGTGTAAGATGATTTTTCACATACCTTATCATAGATGGATTAGGAAGAAACTGAAGAAGAAGAAGGCTAAATGAAAAAACATAAAGAAAGGGGTGAGCAGAAAAAACCAAAACCAAAACCAAACCGAAAACCGATAAAACCTACCAAAATTAAAAAACGATGGTTGGGTTTTTACTTTTTCAAAAACCGAAAATTTTTGGTTCGGTTTCGGTTTTCGTCCAAAAACCGAACCGTAAAATCGAACCGAACCGAACCAGTTTTATAATAATATATAATTAGTATAATATAAATAAATAAATAATAAATCCAATTTTTAAATTCATATTTATTTTGTGGGTGGAATTATAATATACTAGCTTCAAGGCTCGTCCGATGGGCGGCTAGCTTCAAGAAATATTTAAAAGATAAGGAAAAAAAATGCTTGATACATTGATGTTAAAAAGAAAAAAATAAAATCATATTCAAAATAAACGTAACAAAAGTACGTAAACTTATAATCTATGAAAAACGTCTTTATATATAACGTTCCTTGTAGAATTGTTGTAGTTCCTCATTGTTTGAAACTTCATTAAGTGTTTGGAATGGACATTGTTGTTAGCATATGATGCACCTTTTTGTATAGCAAGGCCGTAAAAAAGACCATACAACCATCTCAGTAACCTATTCTTTCACATGATGCAACCAAGCTGCAAGGAAACAAAAACATATTATGTGGTGGTCTGCAAAAAGAGTTCATTTATAACCATTATTTCGGTTAAAGGATGTGTGACTGGCTTATTGAGCTCACATACTTGATTTTATAACTTTAATTATCATTCGGTAGACCAGCACATTTTGGTAACCGTGTATTCCTCATTACAAATTCCTATCATTCAACCAACTCATTATCTCATACTCCCATAGTCTCATATCATAAAATCAGTAAAAAACATCCAAGGACCAATGAAGATAAGAGAACATGGGATTTTAGAAATAAACTATCTAATAATTGTAAGCTTTTATGGTAAAGACTAATATATCAAAAGAGATTCTTAAAAGAGGCATTGGAAACTGTTGAACATTTAATAAAAATCAAAATAATGCAAAACAAATTACTAATTGTAATCATGAATACCCATCATAGATATTTCTACACAATGTTCTAAAAAAGGGGTATAAACTAAATTACCTTATTACGTACTTGTTAGAGAAAACCAGCAAGATTTTAGGCGTAGCCAACTTAGTGCCTGCCAATAGGGCTTTGCAAGCTTTGCATCATGTCATAGATGGCCATATGTGGAGTAAGATGCAAAACAAACATCTTAAAACTTCATGTCATAGATGGCCATAATAGGACTTTGCAAGCTTTGAAGCGTGTCGAAGATCGTATAACATATGATATGATGATCGTCATTTCATCACAATATTTGAGTAAGTTCAAAAGGATGGGCCTATTTATTCTTTCATACTCTATAATCTGTCAAATCTACATAATAATTTAGTAAGAAAAGTGTGACGATATTTCATATATTCACGTACCATTTTAAATGACATCATTTGGATTCTTAAAAGTGTGATGATTATCAGTTGGATAAAAAAAGTGTGTTTACATTTCATATATTCAAGTACCATTTTAAATGACAAAATAGAGGAATCTAAAATAACCAAAATAGAGACCAGCGATTTACCCTTTTGACTAAAGATATAGAAAGATGACGCTTGATCTATCTTACCTTGGGTAAGCTCTGAACCAAACTTTCTTTGTCCACTACACGAGTTCCTAACCACTTGTAATGGAAGTAACGTCTGACACGTTCATGAAGTTCCTGTGGAAGCAACCGGTGACGCATCCACTATTCCATGTCACGCCTCTTGAATCTCTTTTTTTCAAGGCGAATAGTAAGTGATTGCAGGTATGTCTATTGCAGCATTATTAAAGGTTAGCAAGCTGGTTGCGTGTATAAGCACTAGTGAAATTTATATATATATAGTATTAATCCCGTGAAAATTCTTTCCAAATTACTTCTCAAACAAGAGAAATTAGAGGATAAAATCTCACTAAAGAAAACACAATATGTATATTTTTAACCGGGAAGTATTTCTTCTCGGGTCGTATCCCAACGAAGTCGTAAATTGAGATTTGGGAATAATTCGGATTCGAGTCAAGAATAGGTAAAGGATTTTTGAATTTTGAATTACACTACAAATTTAATAGCACAAACTAAAAACAATTAACTAGCACAAAATTTTAATACACGAAAATTTAAAACGTGAGCTAAAACTGAAATTTAAAATCTAAGGCACTACTCTTAACAAATTTTATCCCTAAAAATTACAAATTTAAAAAGAAAATTTTATGAAAAAGAATTAGAATTTTTTAACTATTTTTGACTTTTTTATGAATTTTTAATGAAAAATGAATTACTAAAAATAAACTTTTTCTAAAATTTATCACTAAAATTCTACTTTTATTTTTCAAAAATACAAACTTTAAAAAGAAAATTATCTCAAAAAGAATTAAAAAATTTCAACTATTTTTCTATTTTCTATGATTTATCTAAGAAAAAGGAATTACTAAAAATCTATTTTAATTCCTAGAAAATACAAATTTAACTGGAAAAATAAAGAAAAAATGCTTTTTATCTACTTAAAAGGTGCAGAAATGAAATGATATAAAAATGCCCAAATTTTATAAGCCAATTGAACCCTAATTTTATCAATTAAAAACTAACCCTAATTTTATAAAAACTAAATTCAAAAATATTAAATCTATTTTGTTTTTCCCAAAAGACAGGGTAGAAATTGTAATAAAGGAAAATAAAAGGTAGGCGGGATAACTATGATGAATTTACACTACAATGAAAACGGGTAACCCTAAACTATCAAGAAAATACCAATTAGACCCTACGATATGGCTTATTTTTGCTTATCTAAAAAGTGAAAATAAGCAAAAACTTAAAACTAGAAAGTTAAGCCTGAGCTTATACTCTACAACTTTAATAAAGGCACTTGTAACTTTTAACAACTGAATAAGCTAGAAACTTAGCTTTTTAAACTGCTTTACAGAAACTTAAGATTTGCTTTTAAAATCTAACTTTTTCAAACTATGGCTTATTACTAGCTTAATTCTTAATGAAAATGAAAACCATAATAAGCTAAATGAAGTCTAAGGTCGTGATGGGAAAATAGTCATACATATTGTTCGGTTAATTTAAAATAATTACTGAGCGTACATGTGTCAATATTACCTGATGGAGTTCCATGACTCATGAGTTCTTAAAAATGGTTACTATGGATTAACTAAAGATTGTTACTAAAGATCACCTTCTTTATATATTTAGTGGACTGCCAAAACAAATTTCTTGTCATTTACATTTCTACAAAATACAATTAGATTATCAGTATAAATTTCTACAAATAAAAGAATCATGCAAAGTCATTGATCAATTCATAATTGTTTATATAACCATACCTGAAAGTGTATATTGAGATCAGCATAATTTACATAATAATGATTATTTACTGCCTTTCTATCTTTTGAACTCTAGTCCAAGGCACACGATCTGTGACATAATACCCTTTTTGTAAGGAACACGGTCTCACCAACAAATCCACAGGACTTAAACAATGTTAAAAATGAAAGGATAACAATACAAACCTTGATTCAATTAAATATCACTTGTCTGAGTGGATCCAAAACCTGAAGATTTTTTCATGGTTAAGTGGTATATATTTAATTAAACCATTATAAATATCAGTGCGATCGTAAGTAATCAAGGCAGAAAAATCTTATCTCGTCATTGATGGTCAATACCAATTGAATTTGTAGCAAAATAGTTGATAATAAGATTAAAAAAACTAAATATAAATCATGTAATGACCTTCTATAAGCCACGATGACAAAAGGTGTCGAAACGCGGATACTAAGTTTTGTATATAGTACATAAGGAGAAACACAACGTAACCTGATCACCGTTATTAAAGGCATTTGGTAGCTCCATAATAGGTGCACACACACATTACCAATTTACAGTAAAAAGCTTTATCATAAATATCAGATCACTTTAAAGTAAGATGTTTTGGACTATAAAGAGCTATTAATATACTCGGCTATGCAAAGCTAAAATGGCATGAGGATGTGCTTTTGAATGCCAACAAAAGAAGCTCACACCCATTTCATTTTCATTAGCTTCAGCATCATAATGTGACAAGAGTTTCAAAGTCATGTTCATGATAAATAATATCACACATTACAATTAACATCTTAGTTGTCACGTTGTGTTTGCCACTAAATCACCACCAACTACCACAACTGAAAACTCGATATGTGGAAAATGATAAACTTTTGTCTCAGAAATATGCAACAAATTATATGACTTTACAGGTAAATACCAAATAAAATTTACGAACGTAACATATCAAAAGTCAGCTTAATAATATATTACCAATCGTATTTCTACTAATTAAACTCAGAAACCATTGGAAACTTAAATCTAAGATCCCAAACCCTTATTCATCATCAGCCCTATTTTTATAAATCATCAAATAATTCTAATCAGCAATAACTAATAGCTTCAAAACTACAACAAATTGTATAAAACACAATAAATGATTTAACATAATAAATCGAAACGCACCTGAATCTGTGACAATAGACTTTTGTACTGATTATCGTGACATTAGAACATGTTTTGATGTGCATGTTGGTTTGTTATTTGTGTAATTACTGATTATCTGATTTTGAGAATCGAGCAATTTTAATAATTAGGGTTTATGCAAATCATCTTATATTTTTATTTGGGGAAAAAAATAAATGTTGGATGATTTTGATTTGAATGGATGGCGTAGTTTATGTAAATCATCTTATATTTTTATTTGGGGAAAAATTGAATGTCGGATGATTTTGATTTGAATGGATGGCGTCTATGTTTTTTTTATGTTTAAAGGCAAGTTTCATTTAGGTGAGTTAGATAGGTTTTATTGCCATGTGTCATTTCAATAGAGTTTTGGGAGGAGATTAAGCTTAAGGCAAGCTTGTTTTATTTGCATTAATAACAACAAAAAGTAGAACCAAGACAATGTTTCGAGTTATGCCTCATATAATTCAATCCAAAAGAGCGTATTCAATAAGAATTTATGTTAATATATTTATAACTAAAAATTAAAAATAAATATATATTCAAGACTGAAAAAGTTAGCAATACTTCATTGGTCGAAAATGAAATCTGAGTCAATGACCCCGTTATTCTTGCTCGCCTTTTCACCAAGTGTAGAAGTTATATCCAACCAATTCGTGAAGTAAACAATAAATACTAAAATGTCGTGACTCATGACCCTCTGATCGATATTTAACATTGTGACCATGAGATTTGCTGGTGATTTTTTAGTGTTCTAATAGCACTTTGTCAAAACTACCATGTTATATAATGAAAACCTCGTAGGTATAATGTATTATTCAACCACAATATATAGATATTACATGATTGAAACCCTAACGGGCCCAAAGCCCACAAACGGGCTTGGACCTACTAACCTATCCTCTAATAAAAACAACCAATTTGACAAGAGACCCATAATAATAATAGAAGCACCCTCAAACACTATAAAATACTTGCCACATATATAATTATTCAGATCCTGTGAAAACCAACAAAATCTTACTTAACCCCCGAATTCAAGTAGGGTCCATTTAAAATAAGCTTTTCCAAACATTTTAAGGGCTCAATAGCTTCTGCAAGAACATGATTGCACATAAAGCTTTTGGATTAAGAAAAAGATATTGCACTAATAAACATTATTTTTGTTGTAATCCCTTTAAATCTCTTATCAAAGTTGCAACAAAATTGATGTCAACAAAAAATAGTATTGCTGCACCCCTCTTTATTTTTGTTGTAATACCTTGTAGATGATGACACGTGATGTTATTGAGAGACTATAATCTTCCATGCCTTCTACCTAAAAAACCATGATGAAAACTCATGTTTGGAAATTAGCTGCAGCTCTAGCACTTGAATCAGTTTGCATTATATTCATTATAATCATATATACCATGACCAAGTTTTAGATCTTACGTCGAAATACCTCTCCAGTCTCCACTAATAAACCAAAAACGATGAGCAACAGTATTCGGCATGGGCATGTAGTCATTACCATACTAAAATACTAAATGTAGAAAATCTTTGCAATTTCATACCTCAAGCTTTAAAAGGTTCATTGTGCAAGGAGCTGTTGATTTTTCCTGAAAATTGGATAAAAAAAGTGTGTTTACGTTTCATATATTCAAGTACCATTTTAAATGACAAAATAGAGGAATCTAAAATAACCAAAATAGAGTCCAGCGATTTACCCTTTTGACTAAAGATATAGAAAGATGACGCTTGATCTCTCTTACCTTGGGTAAGCTTTGAACCAAACTCTCTTCGTCCACTACACGAGTTCCTAACCACTTGTAATGGAAGTAACGTCTGACACGTCACGCCTCTTGAATCTCTTTTTTTCAAGGCGAATAGTAAGTGATTGTAGGTATGTCTGTTGCAGCATTATTAAAGGTTAGCAAGCATATTTATATCAGTTTGAAAATGCAAATAGAGGGAACTACTTTTGGGTCTGTTTGATTGGAAGAAATAGAACAAATGAGTTAATGGGAAAAAAATTAGGTAATGCGTATCGATTATCATGTTCGGGTGGCTTATAGTCATAAAATGAGATTTCATATTACGCATACATATAATGTATAGTCGTATCTTCTACTACATACATAGTTTAATAAACTTCTAAATAGATGAAGATGTCATTGCAGACAAAAGAATATCCACGTAACTAACGTCAAGAACATTATTTCATGTGTAAAAGTTAATTTGTGACAAACCTGCATGTTGTCTATCAATAGCGCAAAGAGAATCAGGCCTAATATGGGAAGTGTAATCGAAAATAAAGCCTCTCGAGGATAAGTGCTGGTTTGAAGCCCCTGGCCAAGAGTGATGTGGTTAAAATAAAAAATTGATGGTCACAATTTAGTTAAAAACATTCAAAAGATTCATCACGGTTGTGTAGAAATTAATTAACCTTAAATTCTGCAGGACCCACCATAGCAGTAGCAGTACTTTGCCCGATATGGGAGGTTTTAAAGGCGCCATAACTTTACATAATTTCAAGCAAAGTAGCTTTAAGCAGCTTCCCATGATTTCAGGAACTTTAAGCGTCTTCCTATATGGTGCATATTCTCCATTCAACCTCATGTCCATTTGCACAGACGGCACAGAGCATTGAGGGCATACCCTTGAGGCAGTAGCTTCAGTTGTTGGCATTTCTTTCTGCAGCATGAATAATTGAAACTCAATATCTTGATATATGTTAAACAGTTGTGGTGAGATGTGTGGGTTTGGTACTTGGGTTGACTGAAACACATTATGTCCAAAACGTCATAAAATATATAAAATTTATAAGATTACGACATACAACTTCTATGATAAATACCTTATAAGATAGAGACATATAGTTTTTCATATTACTGTATAAATTGAGCTGTTATGATATAATATCATAATCAACAGCAATAAAGAATTTAAGAATGCTGTTATGACAAATACCTTGTAATCACACACTGTTATGCTAAATAATTGTGTCTAAATTACTTCCACTAATAAAAAATCATATTAACTTTAACCTAAGATACCATTTTCAATAAAAAAAATTGTCTCTTCCTACTACCACATATCGATGGAAGAATTAGTGGAGAGATGGCATGAACCTCTTCTAAACTACTGTCGTGATGGGAAAATAGTCATACATATTGTTCGGTTAATTTAAAATAATTACTGAGCGTACATGTGTCAATATTACCTCGTTGAGTTCCATGACTCATGAGTTCTTAAAAATGGTTACTATGGATTAACTAAAGATGGTTACTAAAGATCACCTTCTTTATATATTTAGTGGACTGCCAAAACAAATTTCTTGTCATTTACATTTCTACAAAATACAATTAGATTATCAGTATAAATTTCTACAAATAAAAGAATCATGCAAAGTCATTGATCAATTCATAATTGTTTATATAACCATACCTGAAAGTGTATATTGAGATCAGCATAATTTACATAATAATGATTATTTACTGCCTTTCTATCTTTTGAACTCTAGTCCAAGGCACACGATCTGTGACATAATACCCTTTTTGTAAGGAACACGGTCTCACCAACAAATCCACAGGACTTAAACAATGTTAAAAATGAAAGGATAACAATACAAACCTTGATTCAATTAAATATCACTTGTCTGAGTGGATCCAAAACCTGAAGATTTTTTCATGGTTAAGTGGTATATATTTAATTAAACCATTATAAATATCAGTGCGATCGTAAGTAATCAAGGCAGAAAAATCTTATCTCGTCATTGATGGTCAATACCAATTGAATTTGTAGCAAAATAGTTGATAATAAGATTAAAAAAACTAAATATAAATCATGTAATGACCTTCTATAAGCCACGATGACAAAAGGTGTCGAAACGCGGATACTAAGTTTTGTATATAGTACATAAGGAGAAACACAACGTAACCTGATCACCGTTATTAAAGGCATTTGGTAGCTCCATAATAGGTGCACACACACATTACCAATTTACAGTAAAAAGCTTTATCATAAATATCAGATCACTTTAAAGTAAGATGTTTTGGACTATAAAGAGCTATTAATATACTCGGCTATGCAGAGCTAAAATGGCATTAGGATGTGCTTTTGAATGCCAACAAAAGAAGCTCACACCCATTCCATTTTCATTAGCTTCAGCATCCTAATGTGACAGAGTTTCAAAGTCATGTTCATGAAAAATAATATCACACATTACAATTAACATCTTAGTTTTCACGTTGTGTTTGCCATCAAATCACCGCCAACTACCACCAACTGAAAACTGGATATGTGGAAAATGATAAACTTTTGTCTCAGAAATATGCAACAAATTATATGACTTTACAGATAAATACCAAATAAAATCTACAAACGTAACATATCAAAAGTCAGCTTAATAATATATTACCAATCGTATTTCTACTAATTAAACTCAGAAACCATTGTGATCATATAAGCCACTACGATTGATTGAGCAAAATTTTCACTTACTTTTAGGCAATAAACAACAATGACTTATTAGTCCTTAATCCGTATAATTCTAAGAGGAATTTCATCAAACACTTTGTGATATTTTTTCTCAACAGGTTCTAAGTCAAAATCATACGAATTGAAAACCTAATCAATCCATACAAACTCTTAACTAATTATTGATTCGTTAAACCATAGGATGAGAAATTACCTCTATTAGATCATGAATTTCTTTCATACACGAATTCAATCCTAATTTCAAGTGAGGCGTTTTTTCAGTTTTTCTTTAAAAAAACATAGGAGTTCACCCAAACCCCAAAATTATAATCGTGTGTTGGTATCTTTAGGGTTTATGGATCATTGTATGCGTTTGTGAGGGATGTATCAAAGGTAATTAAAATCAATTGTTTTATAAATCTGATACTGATTTGGGGATTTTTTGTTTTCCTTATTAGGATTATGGTTTTTGAATTTGATGAGAGAAATAGGGGACGTTTTTTTTACAGATTTGTTTACATTAAACGCTGAGAGGAAACCCTTGATTAAAATGAATATCCATGTGTCTTTTTTTAGAATTTTAGGAAAAGATTATAGTTTCAAAAACCTTGTTTATTAGATAAGTAGATAAACTAAAATTAAAAAATAAATATATATTCAGAATGAATAAGTTAGGCATACTCATTGGTCGAAAATGAAATCTGATTCAATGACACCGTTATTCTTGCTCGCCTTTTCACCAAGTGTAGAAGTTATATCCAACCAATTCGTGAAGTAAACAATAAATACTAAAATGTCGTGACTCGTGACCCTCTGATCGATATTTAACATTGTGACCATGAGATTTGCTGGTGATTTTTTAGTGTTCTAATAGCACTTTGTCAAAACTCTGATACCATGTTATATAATGAAAACCTCGTAGGTATAATGTATTATACAATCACGTATATAGAGTTTACCATGATTGGATACCTAACGGCGCCCAAAACCGACAAACGGCTTGGACCTACTAAACCTTATCCTCTAATAAAAATAACCAATTTGACAAGAGACCCATAATAATAATAGAAGCACCCTCAAACACTATAAAATACTTGCCACATAGATAATTATTCAGATCCTGTGAAAACCAACAAAATCTTACTTAACCCCCGAGTTCAAGTAGGGTCCATTTAAAATAAGCTTTTCCAAACATTTTAAGGGCTCAATAGCTTCTGCAAGAACATGATTGCACATAAAGCTTTTAGATTAAGAAAAAGATATTGCACTAATAAACATTATTTTTGTTGTAATCCCTTTAAATCTCTTATCAAAGTTGCAACAAAATTGATGTCAACAAAAAATAGTATTGTTGCACCCCTCTTTATTTTTGTTGTAATACCTTGTAGATGATGACACGTGATGTTATTGAGAGACTATAATCTTCCATGCCTTCTACCTAAAAAACCATGATGAAAACTCATGTTTGGAAATTAGCTGCAGCTCTAGCACTTGAATCAGTTTGCATTATATTCATTATAATCATATATACCATGACCAAGTTTTAGATCTTACGTCGAAATACCTCTCCAGTCTCCACTAATAAACCAAAAACGATGAGCAACAGTATTCGGCATGGGCATGTAGTCATTACCATACTAAAATACTAAATGTAGAAAATCTTTGCAATTTCATACCTCAAGCTTTAAAAGGTTCATTGTGCAAGGAGCTGTTGATTTTTCCTGAAAATATGAATATAAACAAACTTCCATAGAAGCAATAAGCTAATCCAATATATCGTAACTTATAAAAAAGCAAAACAAATAAAGCTTTTATAGTATTTTAGGGACGCGAAATATATATAAATCAATACATTAGAAACATGTTACTCATAGTGAAAGTGAGATACTTGACACCAAAGCTCATGAGACCTATGTTGGAAAATGAACAAATATAAATTATATATGTCTGGAATTTATTCGAGCCTAAGGGGACGCACACGTTAATATGTAGAATAACATTTTAATATATTAATGTAATATATTAATTAGTGTTTAACAAACGATCGTTAAAAGTTTAACAAGAATAAATATTAGTTGTTAATAGTTAAAAGACTAATATGCAAAAACCAGGAAAAAGGAAAGTTTGGTTTTTCCTACTCTTTCCATATAGTCTGTCGAACCACCTCCTCATGAGGAGGTGGGACACTTTGCTTGCATGCCAAGTTGAGAGGAGTATATAAGGAGATCTTAGGGTCTTTAAGAGCTCATAACTTGAAACCTAAAAACCCTAAATCTCTCTTTTGTTCTTCTCGTTGTTCGACCGGTTCCAAAACCCATCAAAGAGTTTCGGTTTTTCTCCCCTCTTTGTTGTACGATCGAACAAAAACCCTTTTGTTGTGATTAAACTAAGAAGAAGGTGGTTCGTGTGTTGATAGATTCAAAGACGAAGTGATCGTTTGGTTAAAACACTACTAGTACTAGCATACACATTGTTTGCTAAGAACGTATTGTATGTAAATACTTAGAGGGATTATACTTTTAATCCTTGGTGGTTACGCGTGAATTTAAGGCGGTGTTTTGTTAATTGCTAAAAGGTACGCAAATTCTTAAACCCTTGTTAATTATGAAGTTCTATATGTATTTGATCTTTCCACTGCGTACTCGTGATATGTTTAAATAGTTGATTTGATCTAAAATCCCAACAGTAGTATCGGAGCCAACGTGTAGAATTTGTAATTACAAGTAAATAAAATTAGACAAAAATTAGGGTTCTTGATTAATTTTTTAAGCCCTTTAGGCATTTTATGCATCAAGATTCGTTCTTTGTGCATCAAGATTCAATCTTTATTGCTTATAAAATTAATTAGACGAATTCTAGGTTGTATGCAATTTTATAAGATAAAACTTGATGTGTTTAATTATAAATTGATCGGTTTTATGTTTAAATTAATTGTTAATTTGGTATCCATAATAAATACATGCAATTTATCATGGAGGGATATGTGATATTAATCTTGTTAATTGTTAAAGAATTTTTATGCAAATATGATGATCAAGAATTAAAAACATAGACATTAAATTTATGTGGTTTCGATCCACGCCTTTAAAAGCTAGGGAAGACCTTAGCAATGTCTTAATGAGGCTTAAAAGTTGTTTGAAATTTTATGTGCTATGTGGTGTATATTTGTATAAGGCTTACGCAATCGATTATGTCGATGGATGTGGCCGGAGTTTATAGGACGAATGAGCCTTATATGGATATATACATGTTTTAATTATTAGATAATTAGGATCATATCTTGATATTTGCATGGCTTAATTGTTAAGTGTTATTTTGAATAATTGTTATGTGAATTAGTTTTGTGTTTATATTGTTTTTATTTTAAGTTTGACTTGTGAAAAAATAAAAGAGTTTTTCGAAAATAAACATAAACATGACTAATTATTATGAAATCAGATTTATTATGGACTATTTATAGTTCATAATGAGTGTTTTCCAAATTAAAGTTTTATTTTGAATGGTTAAAACTGGACGCTATGAACTCTTGGGAAGTACAACTCATCCACTAGAACAAACTATAAGAGAAGTTTAAGGAGGATTTTCCTAAAGATTTCAGGTTTTTAATAGTTCGGGTGACCTAGATTCTCCGTTCTTTGTGCGTATAGAATTAGTGTTACCGTGAAACATGGCATGTCACTACAGTGTAACTATCAATGTTTTTTTTTAAATTAGTAGAAAATGCTACACTAAGTATGTTTGAATGCCTCTTTGACACGTTTTTGTCCATTATTTTTATCTTATATTGAAAACACATTGAATCGTCATTTTAAAAATCGGTAACTCTATTGATACATTAGATTCAATTTAGTGCTGATATTTACATGTTCCGTTTCAGGGCCTCTAGTTGTGTAAACGCCGCATGATTCCGATTCTATAGATGTTTAGTTCCTCGATGATATATATGTGATACTGTAATAAATAACTTAATTGAGTAAATTTTTTATTAAAATTTACGATACGAAGATGTATGCATGCTTCTTCGTACACAAATAAAATACCCTTTTTAAATAAGTTATTGCCATCTAATTCGTAAAAATACTTGTAGATGATTTTTACTATGCGTGAGACGTATGTAGATCGTAATCCCAAGGTGATTGTACACTTTTTCGTGAGACGTTAGTGTTACACAATCATGATTTTTGATTGGACGACTTAATCGGTTTATTGGTGAGACCTTAAATTGAGGCATAGATGGGATAAAACATGCTTACTAGAATATTATTGTAATAAAGTAAGTCCCATATGGTTCTAGAAATTGCACTAATGGAAATTATTGATCGTCAATTACCTTTTGAGTACACCATCACTAGCAGATCAACTGATGTGGTGGTGGTACATCAAGTAGGATCCTAGTCTTCAGAAAATTAATTGTTTATTTGATTAAACATGGGTAGTTAAATTTCTTCAAGAAGTTTTATCGAAAATACTAATTCTTAAACTTTAACTATGTTTTGTAGATGGCATAACCTGTTCAAAACATAAACCATTCGGCTCTCAGGTCGATGTTTGAAAGAGAAAAACTTTCTGGAAATAATTTCAATGACTGGTTTCGTCAACTTAAGTTAGTCTTGAGAGTTGAAAAGAAAATATGTGTCATTGAACAACCATTACCCGCGGCTCCTACTGCAGATTTCGAGGCACAAGTGTTGTCACAATGGAATGCAGTTAATGATGCATATAATGAGGTTGCTTGTCTAATACTCGGTAGTATGACTCTTGAGCTTCATAGACAGTTTGAAAACTCCTCACCATATGACATGATAAAAGAGCTTAAAGCTATGTTTGAAAAACAAGCTGGAGTAGAGAGGTTTGACCTAATCCAAACTTTCCATGCTTGCAAACAAGAGGAGGGTAAACCAGTTGCTGCATATGTCATACAAATGAAAGGATATGTAGATCAACTGGAACGTCTTGGCTATATGCTACCACAAGATCTTATAGTTGGTCTTATCTTAAATGGCCTTACTAAAGATTTTGCTGGATTTGTGAGAAATTACAATATGCATAACATGGGAAAGACGATTGGTGAACTACATGCTATGCTCATTAAGTATGAAAAAGGTTTATCTAAAAAGGCTGAAACACCACAAGTAATGATGATTAAAAGTGGTAAAATCCAGAAGGCCAAAAAGAAATCGCTTAAAGCAAAAGGCAAGGGTAAAGCTAATGGCAAGGGAAATGATAAACAAGTTTATATCCCTAAGCCTAAGAACCCTAAACCTTCTGCTAAATAGCACCCTGCTAAAGTGCTTATTTGCTAAAAATGCTTATTGCTTTGCTTAATTGTTGCTTAATTGAGCTTACTCCTGTCAAGTTTATGCTTATTTATTCTACAATTACCTTATGCTTTATCTGTTTTTGAATATCTTAGCTTAATTAAGTTTAAAATTGTAATTCCAAAAGTTAAAGGGGTGTTTGGTTCTAGCAGTACTAACCTTAGTTAGTACTGCTTAGTGTATTTTGCCACTTGAATCAGTTTTAACAAGCTCAAATTTAGTGGTTAAGTTAGTTTAATTCAGTTGTTAAAGTTTAAAATTCAAGTTTGAGGTCTTATGTATGTATGGCTGAAATCTGTGGTCATTTAGTTTTATAAACTAGCTTATTTGATTAGATCTAGTTTAGGTGCTTATTAGAGTAATTGTCAATCTTGTTTTGGTCATTGATGCAGTAGTATATTGTGTGTCTAAGTATTGCATGAGTCAAAATCGTTTTAGTCCAAATCTGTCTAGTTTTAAAGACCATTTTCAATAGCAAAACTAGGTTGGATTAAAGTTGTTTTGAGGTCTGATTTTGAATGTATAAGCTCCTTGTATAACAAGCTTATTCTGTTTTCAAATTTTGAGTTTTTATCTTAGCTTTTTCTTGCTTAAATTTAAGGCTAAAAATGTCATTTTGTCTTCTCATAAAAATTGAAAAAAATTCCAAAAAGAGTAGTTGTTAAACTGTCAGTTTTTAAATCTATTTTCCTAGCTTATTTCTAAGCTATTTTTCCTAAAATTTGTTTTTATGAGTTCTTTGAAGGTCAAACTTAATCTGTTTTTGGTCTATATTTTTTTTCAAGTGCTTAATTGGTTTAGAAATTAGCTTAAAGTTGGCTATTCTTCATCCTAAGCTGTCAGTTTAAGCTAGATTTGATTCTAGCTTTTAAAAGCTTTTAAGTTCAGCTTGTTGGTTAATTCCTTGTCATAAGTTCTTTTTAGGTCTGGGTAGCTATAGGAATTCAACTTATTTGCTTATCATTTGCTTTTTATGTCTTAAAAATTCCATCAGTTAGCTTAATAGTTTAAAAGTTTGATATTAGCTATTTTGTCCTTTTATTAAGCTTTTTATAGCTTATTTTCAAGTTTCATAAAAAGTTCGTTTTATAAAAATAGCTTATTTTAGTTAGTTCTTTCAAGATTTCAAAAAAAAAATTAAAATGTTTTGCAAAAAGAGATGGCCACAGGTTTCGAACCTATGACCTCTCCCTTTGCACACACACGCCTCAACACCACACACACTTAACCATTAGCGCCCTTGGGTCTTTTATGTCATCCTTTTGCACCATTAATTATTTATGCATCTTTTCCAGTTTTAGCTTATTAGGTTTGTTTGCTTATTTACTACAAATTAAACATAATAAGCATAAATCAACTATAATAAGCACAAATAAGCTACCTAAACAACAATAAGAAGAAATTAAGCAAAATTAAGCTACTAAGCAGATTTAAAGCTAGAAAGGGTAAAAGAAGACTTATATAAGCCTCTGCACTAAACAAGGCTATAAAAGCTCTTTTGAGCTATCACCAAGCTCCAACTTATCCTAAGATAAGCTGGTGGGGTTCTGGAAGTCCTTCTATGATTGACTTCCCTTCCATAATAAAGCTTTGGTAAATTTTAGGGGTGGATTGAGTATGATAAGCTCAGTAAAGTTTTGATGGCTTTACTGAGTAAACAACTAGCTTATGAGTAAATTTAAGAGCTTATTGAACTTAAGTGAACAAAAGAGAGCTTATTTAAACATTTTGCATAAATGTAAATAAAAGACAATTGAATTATGAGTAAACTTAACTTTTATTAATAGAAAAACTGATTACAACTTGAAAATGAGATTACAATGACTGAAAACATTAAATTGAAAATTACATTTGCTAAATTTAAAAGCTACACTAAGCTGCTAAAAACTAACTACTCCTAGATGCTCCTTTGTGAGTGAAATGATGCTTGTATTTATAGTAGGAGAAGGAAGATTCTAGGTCTTCAAGTCTGTTAGACGCTTCAAATGATCCTGTCCCTTCTTTGCTTCCAATCATTAGCTGCCTAATCTTGTCCGTTAGATCAAAATGTGATCACACGGATTGCCAGCGTGGCAATCCGTGTGTCAGAGGCTTTGTACTTCTTTAACAAAGGATTTAGTGTAATTTTTCATTCCTTGTGTGTTACTTACGGATCCCGCATGTCATTCCCTTGTCAATTCTAGCAAATGAGAGAGCTTTGATGATGATTTCTTTGCTGAGATGACACATAGTACTTGGAATCTCAAAGCCATGCCATTAATTGAGATTTACCCTTTGATTTTTACACAGGGTAAGCTTAGTGAGGATGATGAACAGTAAAAACATAATTTCCCGCGCCTTTTCTTTACTTTTTATAACGTAGTTTGACCCGGGTGGGGATGTTGACTTGGGCTCGGGTTTATAAAAGGGATTAGGCCGGTTATACGGGCTTGGTGAAATGGTTTTATTATAAAGGGATAACGATCGTTATCTCTTTAATAAAAAGGAGATAACGGTGTTAGGGTTTAGGACTATTTTTGTGAATTTGGTTTAACATTAAGTCTCATTTGGGTATTTTCAGGATTTTGGTATTTTGTGGGTTGACCTTTGTTGACCAAGGGTTGACTTTTGATGACCTTTTGCTAGAAACTTCCAGCTCTTGTGCACTCTATCCGTTCCCGTGTCCGTGTTTGTCCGGTTTTGACCATTTTCTTGTGATTTTTGCAATATCCGTACCTACACATCACAAATGACAAAACAAGCAATATACAAGCATAATTTGCACAATTTGTTCATTTAAAGGCCATTTTTGGTATAAAAAGGATATGTGATTTCTCACATATCAACAGCTTATCTAGTTAAGCTCTTCATTTGATTTTATTTTTCTTAGGATTAGTATAGTATTAAGTAATTTTCCTAATTTTTCTAGATTTTTAATAATTAGTTTACTATTTTTAATAATTAATTTAGGTTAAAACTGTTTTTAATTAATAATAAATAAAATAAAAACCAAAAAAATATAATTCTTTTTTCTAAAAATTATTTTTAGTCATTTAGGATTTATAAAAATTAAATTTGCATTTGTAGGGCTTAATTTTGATATACTTGCTTACTTAGTCGTGTTTTAGGATTCCCGTTATCGTTTTTAGCTTTAATTTTTAAGTGTCTTAATCATTACTTGTGTTTACATGTTTTTATGTGTTTTCATTAGTAGAATTAGAAACCAAATCAAGATCTTTAAAACCATTCAAATCACGCGATCACAAACTTAACCGATTCTTAATTCACACCTCGTCAGGATACGTGTTATGTGCTTAATTACACATACCATTTTACATTAAAACCGGACTTAAATGACTAAAAACGTACAAAAAATACATTGTATTTGTATGTTTTGCATTTGTATTGTGAAGGTAATGGATATCTAAGAAAAGGACAAAAACGAAGCCAAAACGACAAAACCAAGCATGGAACGGAAGAGCGTGAAAAGCCAAAGTCCAAGTCAAAGTCAAAAAGTCAAAGTCAATACCGACAAAGTCAAAGTCAAAGACGGAGCCAAAACCAAAGAAAAACTTTATGGGCCAACCCGCACCCATCTAATGGGCCGAGATAGCCCATTAAGCATTTTTATCAAAGATTACATAAGCCTTATAAACTTATAAACCTCAAAACCTTTTAAAACCCAAAAACATAACCCGGTCCAATCCTAAGCCCAAAACCATAACCCCATTAACCTCTTTACACCCGTTAACCACAACCCCCAAACCTCTTTAACATTGTTAGTCCAAAAGGACTAACGATGCAAACATTTATCAAACTCAAGGGGCCAGATTGCAAAAATATTTAACCCTTTACCCCCTTAACCCCTAAATCCTTTACACCACTCATCCCTAAATTAGAACACTGTATATCTCCAACCCTTTCCCGCCAAACCCCTTTTTGGCACTATTCACTCATCCCTGTCGCTCTCACCTCGATTTCCCCCCTGCATCCAAACAAACCAAAGTCACATCCCAACAAACCCCATAGCTATGTTGGCAATCTAAAATGCTCCCATTGGTCAAGAACAAAAGACAAGAAAATGAAGGGCTTTGATCACTTTGATTGGGGATCAAGAAAAATGAATGGTTTTGATGATGACTATGAGCTACTCAGCAAACTAGCACAACAAACACAACAAGCACAACTCCACTGATTATTTAAAGAAGAATGAAGACATAAGACAGGAGTAACTTAAGAGTAGATTAGTTTTACTTTTAATGTTTTTATTTCATGTCATTTAAATTATGTCATTTTACTTTAAAAGTCTTGTAATCCTCTTTTAGTTAATGAAAAACAAATTCATTTTTCGTGTTTACCCAATTCTGTTTTCTTTTTAATCTTTATGCATTTAAGCTCATTATTGTTTACAAGTCCCTTTGTTAAGCTCTTTTAAGCTTTTCAACCTGTTTTTAACTCATTTAAAGATTTTCCAACAGGTTTTGTGAAGTTACTGTTCCCTTAAAAGAAAATTGGAAATTTTGAGTTTTTGGAAGATAAGATTAGAAAAGGAAGAGCTTATGGGTTTAGTGCTTATTGGTAAGCTATAAGGTGATAAGGAACTGATTTGGAAGCTTATAGTTCCTAACCAAAGCATTTGGACCTTTGTAAGTTGCAAAGTTTCATTTTCATGCCATTTTATGCATTTGCTTATTTTAACTTATAATTACTTATTTCTGCCTTATTGATGCTTATTTGTTCTTTATTATGCTTATTTGATTTAGTTTGATGCAAGTTTTCTTCTGTTTTAGCTTAAATGTTAATTTTTAGTTTCTAAAAGGGTGTTTGGGTTAACAGATTTGATCTAGTGTCAAATCTGTTATTACCACTTGTGGTTTTAAATTCCAACTTAGATTGCTTTTAAAACAGTTTTTGTTCATATTTAGCAAAGATTTATTCAAAAGTTATGTTGTTTTTAAGCTTTTCTAGGCTTATGAAACAAACTGTTAAGATTTTAGGTGCTTAATCCGTTACAAGATTGATTTTAAGAATTAAGGAGTTAAGTTGTGTTTTATAAGTTCATTATGCATTCATTTTCAAGTAAAGAATCTGGTCTTGAAGTTTTAAGTGTTGTTTCATTAGTTTTATGGTAAATGGGTCAAAACAGTTAGTGTTTGCAAGCAATGGGTTAAGTTTTTGCTGATTTCAATCTCATTTTTAGGTAATTTAAAATAAGTTTTAGGGTTTGATTTTCACTACACAAGTAGTTAGTAGTATTTTTTTAAGCTTTTTGTGTTTTTTTTAAATAGCTTATACTAGCTTAATTAGGTCTGCAAAACTGCTACTTGTCTTTTCAAAAAACCAAAAAAGTGTGAAATCTGTGTGATCAGCCTCTTTCTTAAGCCCTTTTCATAGCTTATATGTATTTCAAACTCTTTTTTCTTTGTTAATTATTGAAGCTTATTAGATAGACTTTAAGGGCATATAAGCCACTAAGCCATAAGGATCCCTTAACTAGCTTAAAAATAAGCTAGAAAAGTGTCCCTAAGGCTGTTTGGCTAAGTAGCTTGGCCTTATTGCTTATTAGCTTATTTAAGCTTTTCTGCTTGATATTATTGGCTTATTCTTGCTCATATATGCTTATTAGGTTTGTCTAGATATCTGTGTTTGCTTATTTGCATTTACATTTGCTTATTGTGTTCTAAATAAGCCCAACTGTTAGCCCTTTAAGTCTTAATGTATAAATAAGTTATCTGTCTGCCTTTTTCTTTTAGCTTTTCCGCTTTATTTTTAAGTTAATAAAAAAGTTGCCTTTTTTAAATTTGCTTATTTTGTAGTTATAAATCTTTTTCTAAAAAAATGTTTAAAAAAAACATTTGGGAAAGGGGAAGCCAAGGGTGAGCAGGGCTCGAACCCCTGACCTCTACCCTCTCAACCAAACGTCTTAACACACTCACCCAACACCACTGCGCCCTTGGGACTTTTTCGTTATAAGTCCCAAATGGTTTGTATTTAAGGGCTTTTTGGCCCTTAAGCTTTTTAGCCCTTTTGGGCTTATTTACAGCTTATTTATATGTTGTTTGTCCAAGTTTGTATTTTTCCTAGGTTCTTCATAGCTTAAAGTATTTTCTTGCATTTTTTCAGATTTTTCCAATTTCGTTTAGTATTTTTTATAATTAATTAAAGTAAAAAAAATCTAATTCTTTTTTAGAAAATTTTCTTTTATCAAATAGGACTGTAGAAAATTAGATTTGCTCTCATAGGGTTAAAATTTTAGAATTTGATTTTTTAAAGAACGGGATTGAATCCCGTTCACATTTTTAGTGTTTTTTAGCTTAAAATACTTACGTTTTTGGTTTAGTTTTCTTAGTTCTTGCATTTTAGTCACTTAGGATTTATAAAAAGTAAAAAAATCACTTTAGGATCAAATTTTGATATTTTAGGTTTTAAGTAGCGTTTTTACGTTCCCGTTTTCGTTTTTAATTTCGTAATTCCATTCGTTTTTAGTTTAGATTGCCTTTTAATTGCTTTTTCTCGTAGAATTAGAAAATCCAATCAAATCTTTGATCATTCAAGCATAAATTACAAACCGATTCTCGATTTTCAAATTCGCGGCCTCGTTGGGACATAACGACCAGGGTCCGGTTTTAAACTTTGTGGATAACGAAGCGAGAAACCGATACTTCGCCTGGCAAAATCACACACACCCGAGCACCCCCATCCATGGTTCGAGAATGATGCAGCAAATGGAGGGCTAGGATTACTTGAAAAGCATTGCACTCTCACAGCAAACTCATCCCAAGACAAAGAGAAGGCAAAGGACCTCTATAAAAGAGAAGAGAGCAAGCCGAACCAAAACATCCTGTTTTTTACTTTTCTTAGTGTAAAATTTAATTAAGATTGCTTTAAGAGTATTGTATTCAGTTTATTTAAAGCTTATGTTGTAATACTTTCAGTTTTAAATAAAAGTTAAGAGTGTTTGTGAAAATTGCTATTGTCGAAATTTGAAATATAATTTAAGCCTTTGTAATCTGTTTAAACTTGTTTAAGAATGTGTTAAAGTTATTAAGCATCCCTTATAACACCCTTTCGCTGCTTAATTTACTCACAAAAATCAGGTTAAAAATATCAATTTTTATGTGTTAAGGGTGTTTGGTTTAGTCTGAAAATGGGTCATATAGGGTTTGTGATGGGTTGTAACCACTCAGCCAACTTTGGCTGAGTGTGTGGGGTTAATTAAGTCACTTTAATCACCATTTTTAGTTTTAAAATAAGTTTTTAAGTTTCTTTTGTATTCTGTCAAATTTTCAATAAGCCAATTTAAGCTTAAGTGCTACAGATGCTTTAATGCAGCTTAAAGCATCTATTGTTGTGCTTTTTGTTGTGGTTTCTAGCTAAAAATCCCATCCCTTTGCTCTGTAATTTAACCATAGCCCAAGTAACCAAGTGTGTTTACATGCATAATTTTTGAAAAATGCATTTTTAAGCCCCTATTTCAGCAGTTAAAAAACCCTTAAGCTCTTAACTTTGAAATAAGCTCATTTGCCTACCCTTTTAATCTGATTGTGCTTGGATTTGGCTAATTAAGCTCTTTAGAGCTTATTGCATAAGCTCAAAAAGGACCCACTAGCCCACTGTTGCGTTTACCTGGTGATGAGACCATTCTCAGCCCACTTTCTTTTTTTTTTTTTTTTTTTTTTTTTTTTTTTTTATAGCTTATTTAGATATTAAGCACTAGGATTTTATGGCTTTTTCATATAGCCTATAGGTAGCCCTTTAATTCCCCAAAATCTTATAGCTTATTTCCCCCTTTAGCTTAGCTTATTTAGGGCTTAAAGTTCCCTTTTTTCTGTTTTCTTTTAAAACTGTTAACATAGCTTATTTCCTTTCCAGCTTATTTTAGGGCTTATTCTAGGTTGCCTTAGCTTATTTAGGACTCCCCTTAGCCTTATTAACTGTCTTCCTTAGTGTTAGCTTATTTAGTTGGCTTAAATCTCAATAAGAAAGAAAAATAAGCTTATAAGCTTATTAAGCTTTTGCAGTCCAAAAGCTCACTTTTCTAGCTTATTTAGTGAGTAAAAAGCATAAGTGCTTTTACAAAAAAGACTCCCTTTGAGCCCCTTAATAAGTTTTCTTTGATAGCTTTTTGATAATTAAGCTAAGTTGGGATTGCCTTGCAATAGGGGTCCACCTAAGGGGTCAATTGTGTAATTGTTCTCTTTGTAGGTACTTTGTTAGTCCCTTGTCAGTTTGGTGTTTTCACGACAGTTAGTCCGTGGGTCCTTTTCACTGTAGTCCCTATAGTACTTTAGTTAGTTTTATTTAATTTAATTAATTAAATTAGGTTAGATTTATTAGTTTAATTTACTTTTTATATTAAACTGTAAAATTGGCATTTTTATATTTTTAGAATTGTTAATTTTTCTTTATTTAATTTTATTTTTTCAGAATTTTTATAACTTTTATTTTTTGTCTTTTTCTATTTTCTTAGTTGTAATTAGTTTTTAATCTTTAAAAATTCATAAAAAATCCAAAAATTAATAAAAAAATATTTTTCTTTTTTATAAAATTTTCTTTTGTCATTTAGTGTCTAGGAAAAATATAAAATTTAGTGTAGGTTTTATTTTTCTTAAATTTTCAGTTTAGGCCCGTTTTACCGGGTGCGTTTTACAGTTCTTTTCGCTTTTAGCATTCAAAACGACCTCCGTTTTGTTCTTGTTTTCTTTATTTTTCAAAAGTAATGTTATTAGAAATTTAATTTTAATCTTTTTAATTTAATTTAGCATTTATTTTCTTAATTTTTAGTATTTAGGTTTCCCGATACCTGATTCTGTTCCCCGTATTTTAGTATAGAATTAATTTTAGGATTTCCCTATAACTAATTTGTTCCGAGTTTTTAAGATACCCATTTCCTATATCTGTTTCCGTAGATTAAATTTAGGTTTTATTTTAATTAATTTTAGTTGTAAACTATATCAGTGTTTCCATCATATATTCTCCATCATTCATTTTATCTTCACACCAGGATTACTTTAATTGCAGCTCGTTGGACATACGACCCGGGAATATCTCTTCCGGAATCTTTTTATTATTGATTCTATCTTGTGTATTTTATCCTTTTGTGGAATTTGACCTTTTGCCTTGGTCAAGGGCATTTGGTTGAGATTTGCATTTGAGTTATTTTATATATATATACTATCAGACGAATCAGGCATCTTTTTAAACCGTGGGCCAATAAAATCCAGAGTTAAAAACCTTTTTGGCGGTGTAGTTGGCACCGTAATGTCCCCCGGTGGGTCCACTATGGCAAACTGTGAGGATGTCAACAATTCTTGGCCAGCAACACAACGCTGGAATCATATGATCCGCACATATTTTTAAACATAAGGTCGTCCCAAAAAGTAGTGTTTACATTTCTTGAAAAATTGTTTCTTTTACTGGGATGACATCCCTTTAATAATGAAATTCCCCGCGTGGTAATTTGCATAATCGGCAAACCACGAGGTACTTGAGTGACTACGAGAAGTCACCATATTAAGTGTCTCGAGAGGAAACTTTTCATTTACCTCCTTTGGGTCGAGAACATTTTCATACGGGTTTTATAATCGGGAAAGATGATCGGCCGAGAGATTCTTGGCTCCTTTTGTGTCAATTACTTTGAATGTGAACTCTTGAAGGAGGAGAACCCACCGGAGCAATCTTGCCTTAGAATCTTTTTTAGCAAAGAGATATTTTAGGGCAAAGTGATTCGTATACACTATGCTTTTGTTCAAGATGAGGTAAGATCGGAATTTTTCGAAGGCATACACCACGGCTAACATTTCTTTCTCCGTCGTAGTGTAATGCGATTCCGCATCGTTTATTGTTTTACTAGCATAGTGTATAGGCCTAAAGTGTTTTTCATGATGTTTCCCTAAGACTACACCTATGTCAAAGTCACTTGCATCGCACATAAGCTCAAAGGGTAGGTCCTAGTCTGGAGCAATCAAGATTGGAGCTTCAGTAAGTTTTTTCTTTAATGTTTGAAAAGCTTGAATATAATCATCGGAGAAAATGAACAGAGTATTCTTCTCAAGAAGATGAGTCATCGGTCGGGAAATTTTGGAAAAATCCTTAAAATAGAATCGATGCCCATCAACCGGCATGACCGAGAAAACTCCAAACACCCTTTACGGTGGTGGGATGAGGTAACTTAGCAATCACATCGATTTTGGCTTTATCAACCTCAATCCCTTTTTTAGAAATCTTATGGCCAAGGACAATGCCTTCTTTTACCATAAAATGACTCTTTTCCCAATTTAGACAAAGATTGGTGTCTTCACACCTTTGAAGCATCTTGTCTACACGAGAGAGGCAATTTTCAAATGAATTCCCAAAGACCAAAAAGTCGTCATGTATTTTCTTGTTTTTCGATCATATCATGAATGATAGCCATCATACACCTTTGGAACGTGCCCGGTGCATTGCATAATCCAAAAGGCATGCGACGGTAGGCGAACGTCCCGTAAGGACATGTGAATGTTGTCTTTTCTTGATCATGAGGGTCGATGGGAATTTGAAAGTAACCTGAGAAACCATTCGAAGAAAACAATAAGTAACGTTTTCCCGGTAATCTCTCAAGCCATTTGATCTATAATCGGTAGTGGTAAGTGAGTCTTTAAGAGTGAACTTCATTGAACTTTCGTTAGTCAATGTGCATACACGCCAAACCCGTAACCAATCGAGGTCAGAATTATCTTATTTTCATCATTACAAACAACGGTTTAGCCAGATTTTTCGGTACGCTAATGTACGAGGCTTACACGGACTATACGAACGGGTAAATTAATCGGCATCAAGAAGTTTATCAACCTCCTTTTGATGACATGTGGATCTTTGTTTCACCGTCTTTGGTGTTGAACCGCGGTTTGTAGTCCTTTCCATAAGATTTGTGAGTACAAAATTCTGGGTTAATACCCTTGATGTCGGAGAGTTTCCAAGCGATGGCTCGCTTGTGTGACTTCAAACCTTTAAGAGAGCGGCTTTTTCCTCGACACTTAAGTTTTAGCAATTATGACGGGTAACTTGTTGTCACCTTCCAAAAATGCGTATTCGAGATGAGGAGGTAAGTCCTTGAGTTCGACCTCGGGAGGTTCATCAATTGAAGATTTATCAGTTTTAGCCACACAAACTTTAAGTTCTTTGCAAATATCAGGCAAATAAATTTCCTTCAATTGGGGAGGTGGTGATGTTCATCATTGAGAGATGATTCAAGAAGAAGAATATCCCTTTCGGGTCATGTAAGAGTCATCAAATTTCCGGTGAATTAGGATCATCTTCAAAGAGCAAGGAAAATCATCGACTTCCTGAAATCACTATCCCCGAAGGGAGTGAGAGTCGAAGAAGAGGTAGAGACGATCAGGTCATAATAAGGTGTGGGATTGCCACTTGCGATCATATCAGAAAAACCAAGAACTTCTTGAGAATACTCTTCACAAGCCATTTCAATGACGTCGATTTGGTTTGCCGTCATATCATCGTAATTAGAGGAGTATCTCGAGGTTTGGTCAAGATTGAATGTTACGGCTTCTTTTCCAACACGAAGGGTTAATTCTCCTTCGTACACATCAATCAAAGCACGTCCGGTCTTTAAAAAGGATCTCCCAAGAATTAGGGGAACTCGGGGATCGGCATCAAGTCTACGGACTACAAAGTCGGCGGGGAATTTGAACTTTCCTACTTTTAGGTAGACATCTTCGGCGATACCGATCGGTTTGGTAATCGAACGGTCTGCAAGTTCAAGAGTCATACAAGTAGGAGTGAGCTCCAGAAGAGAAAGCTTTTTCCACACGGATAATGGCATGTGATTTATGTTTAGCTCAAGTTCGGCCAAGGTAAGCACTCATCCATTTCGGGAAATCACACGGGATTAGAAATTTTGCCGGGGTTCTCCAGTTTTTTGGCGTAACTTGGTGAGGAATAACGCCGAGCATGCATCATTCAAGGAGTTCTTAGCCATTTTCACTTAATTTTTCTTTGTTTCCGAATAAGGCTTTAAAAGTCGAGGCAAATTTTGGCATAAGAATCAAAGCATCCGCTAAGCTAATTTCGAAACTCATATCTTGAAAGATTTTATAAAATTTCTCAATTTGGTCATTAGCTTTTTCACGGCGCCTTTCATTATTTCTTCTCGAAGAATATGGAATTGACGTTTTCAAGTTAGGCATCGAAGCACTAACGGGAGCAACAGCGGGTATAATTTGGGTACTTGGAGATTGAACTTGGATACCGAAGGTTGGCCGTCTTTGGTACTTCCGTTATTAGTGGAAGCATGTGTCCTTTGTACTGGGTTCTACGTTCCGTACATAGTAGGTGATAAGGATGAAGTTCTGGTGGAATTAGTGGGTCCTTGATAAGCTACACCGCTTTGGGTGGTAATACCTTTCAAATCTACCTTCGGGTTAGTAATGATATTACTAGGGAGTGTCCTTGTACCTGAAGTAGAAGCGGTATTGGAATTCACAAACTTGGAAAGCATGTCCGTTAAATTAGTCATTTGATTTTGCAAATTTTGGTTTTGGTCTTGCATGTTCCTCATTACTGCATCATTAGCTTTGACATAACTTTAAAAAATCGTTTCTTTGTTCAACTTGTATTTGCAGATCTGAGCTTGTAAGGTTTGAGGCTTGGTGAAACCGGGGTTGATTATCGGAGGTCGATAAATTTGCCATTGGTTGTAGGTATTTCCAGGTTTTGGTTGTAATAGTTTGGTTATTTCCTTGGTTTTGAACGGGAGGAAAACCGGGAGGTCACATTTGATTAGCAATCGGAGCTCGGTAACTGGTATTTCCTTGATTGAAATTAGCTGCGGCGGCTTGGGAAACATATTCTTGAATATTGTCACGATAAATGTTGCCATCGGTGGCGGGACAATTTTGGTAAGAATGAGTACCACCACAAGTAACATAACTTTCCTCGACCGCTTTTACGGGAGCGGGAGCTTGGTTTTGATTTTTCTTATCGAGAAGTAAGGCTTTCACCATATCTTTAAGTTCAGCAACATCGAGAGAGATACCGGGGGTAGAACTGTTCGTACTCACTTTGGCAACAACCGGTTTGTTACGTGAATTACGAACTTTGGATTTGCTTTCAATGATTCTTAGGCAATCACGAGGCATTTTATCCAAAAAGTTACCACCCGCGGCGGAATTCAACAAATCTTAATCATTAGAGTTCAAAGCATTATAGAAAGTATCGAGTTGATGTAACTCGAACATCATGATGTGGTAATGGGCGAAGATTTCAACAACTATTTGATGAAAAACATTCTACAGGCATAGGGACCCGATTCAATGATCTTCTTCGGCCATGTCCACATCATGGATTTTCGGAGTTACATCAACTCGATACTTTCTATAATGCTTTGAACTCTAATGATTAAGATTTGTTGAATTCCGCCGCGGGTGGTAACTTTTTTGGATAAAATGCCTCGTGATTGCCTAAGAATCATTGAAAGCAATCCAAAAGTTCGTAATTACGTAAATAACAGGCGCTTGTTGCCAAAGTGAGTACGAACAGTTCTACCCCCGGTATCTCTCTCGATGTTGCTGAACTTAAAGATATGGTGAAAGCCTTACTTCTCGATAAGAAAAATCAAAACCAAGCTCCCGCTTACCAGTAAAACGCGGTTCGAGGGAAAGTTATGGTACTTTGTGGTTGGTACTATTACTACCAAATTTGTACCGCACGATAGGGCAACATTTATCGTGACAATTTTCAAGAATTTGATTCCAAAGCCGCCGAGCTAATTTAATCAGGGAAAGACCATTTACCGAGCTCCCTGATTGCTAATCAAATGTGACCTCCGGTTTTTCTCCCGTTCTAAACCACAGGAAAATAACCAAAACTATTACAACCAAAACTGGGAAATACCTACAACCAAGGCAAATTTTATTCGACCTCCGATTAATCAATCCCCCGTTCACCACTCAAACGCTTACCAAGCTCCAGCTCTGCAAATACAAGAGACGTGACAAAGAACGATTTTGAAGTTATGTCAAGCTAATGATTGCAGATAGTGAATGAGGAACATGCAAGATCAAACCAAAATTTTGCAAAATCAAATGGACTAATTTAACGGATATGATTTCCAAGTTTGTGAATTCCAATACGTTCTACTTCAGTAAAGGACATCACTAGTAATATCATTACTAACCCGAAGGTAGATTTGAAAGGTATTACCACCCAAAGCGGTGTAGCTTATCAAGGACCCACGAATGCTACCACTTCTTCTTCACCTACTAAAGTAGCGGACGTGAAACCCGATGGTGACAAAGGAAAGTGGCTTCTAACTAATAACGGAAGTACAAAGAAGTCCAAAACCTATCGGTTATACAAAGTTTAAGTTCATCTCAAGTAACCAATTATGGTGCCCGCTGTTGCTCCGTTAGTGCTTTCGATTGCCTATCGTGAAAACGTTCAATTCCATATTATTCGAGAAGAAATATGAAAGCGCCGTGAAAAAGCTTATTCGACCAATTGAGAAATTTTATTAAAATCTTTCAAGATATGAGTTCGATATTTGACTTAGGGCATGCTTTGATTCATATGCAATATTTGCCTCGACTTTTAAGCCTTATTCGGTCACAAAGAAAAATTACGTGAAATGGTTAGAATAGAACTCATGTGAATGAGCATTGCATCGGCGGTTCTCTCAAACAAAGTTACCAAAAAACTTGGAGGACCCCGCAAATTCAATTCTAATCAAGTGTGATTTTCCCGAAATGGATGAGTGCTTAGCCTTGGCCGATCTTTGGAAGCTAAATAAATCTCATGCCATTATCCGTGTGGAAAAAGCTTTCTCTTCTGGAGCTCACTCCTACTTGTATGACTCTTGAACTTGCAGACCGTTCGATTACCAAACCGATCGGTATCGCCGAAGATGTCTACCTAAAAGTAGGAAAGTTCAAATTCCCGCCGACTTTGTAGTCGTAGACTTTGATGCCGATCCCCGAGTTCCCCTAATTCTTGGGGAAGGATCCTTCGTAAAGACAGGACGTGCTTGATGATGTGTATGAAGGAGAATTAACCTTCTGCTATATTTTCTATCTTTTAAGTGTCGGAAAGAAGCGTAACATTCATCTTGACCAAACATCGAGATACTCCTATATTTACGATGATTTGCCGGCAAACCAAATCGACGTTCAATTGAAATGGCATAGTGAGAGTATTCTCAAAGAAGTTCTTGTTTTTGAATATGATCGCAAGTGGCAATCCCACTCCTTATTATGACCTGATCGTCTCTACCTCTTCTTCGACTCTCACTCCCTTCGGGGATAGTGATTTTCTCTTGAGGAAGTCGATGCTTTCCTTGCTCTTGAAGATGATCCAACTTCACCGGAAGTTGAGACTCCTTACTATAGACCGAAAGGGATATTCTTCTTCTAGTATCATTTCTCAATGATGATCAATCACCCTCCCAATTAAGGAAATTATTTGCCTGATATTGCAAAAGAAACTTAAAGTTTGTGTTGGCTAAAATGATAAATATTCAATTGTGAACTGAAATCGAACTCAAGGACTTACCTCTCATCTCAGAATACGCTTTTTGGAGGTTGACAACAAGTTCACCCGTCATAATTGCTAAAGACTTGAGTGTCGAGGAAAAAGCCGCTCTCATAAAGGTTTTAAAGTCACACAAGCGAGCCATCGCTTGGAAACTCTTCGACATCAAGGGTATTAACCCGGAATTTTGTACTCACAAGATTCTTATGGAAGAGGACTACAAACGGCGGTTTCAACACCCAAAGACGGGTTGAAACAAAGATCCACAGATGTCATCAAAAAGGAGGTGAAAACTTCTTGATGCCGGATTAATTTACCCGATCTCGGATAGTCCTTGGGTAAGCCTCGTACATTGCGTACCGAAAAAGGTGGCTAAACCGTTGTTGAAAATGATGAAAATAAGTTAATTCTGACTCGATTGGTTACGGGTTGGCGTGTATGCATTGACTATCGAAAGTTAAATGAAGCCACTCGTAAAGACCACTTTCCACTACCGTTTATAGATCAAATGCTTGAGAGATTAGCGGGAAACGATTACTATTGTTTTCTCGATGGTTTCTCAGGTTACTTTCAAATTCCCATCGACCCTCGTGATCAAGAAAAGACAACATTCACATGTCCTTATGGAAGGTTCGCCTACCGTCGCATGCCTTTTGGATTATGCAATGCACCGGGCACGTTCCAAAGGTGTATGATGGCTATCATTCATGATATGATCGAAAAAACAATGGAAATATTCATGGACGACTTTTTGGTCTTTGGGAATTCATTTGAAAATTGCCTCTCTCGTGTAGACAAGATGCTTCAAAGGTGTGAAGACACCAATCTTTGTCTAAATTGGGAAAAGAGTCATTTTATGGTTAAAAGAATGCATTGTCCTTGGCCATAAGATTTCTAAAAAAGGGATTGAGGTTGATAAAGCCAAAATCGATGTAATTGCTAAGTTACCTCATCCCACCACCGTAAAGGGTGTTTGGAGTTTTCTCGGTCATGCCGGTTTCTACCAACGATTTATTAAGGATTTTTCCAAAATTTCCCGACCGATGACTCATCTTCTTGAGAAGAATACTCTGTTCATTTTCTCCGATGATTATATTCAAGCTTTTCAAACATTAAAGAAAAAACTTACTGAAGCTCAAATCTTGATTGCTCCAGACTAGGACCTACCCTTTGAGCTTATGTGCGATGCAAGTGACTTTGACATAGGTGCAGTCTTGGGGAAACGTCATAAAAAACACTTTAGACCTATACACTATGCTAGTAAAACAATGAACGAGGCGGAATCGCATTATACTACGACAAAGAAAGAAATGTTAGCCGTGGTGTTATGCCTTCGATAATTTCGATCTTACTCATCTTGAACAAGAGCATAGTGTTTACGATCACTATGTCTCCTAAATATCTCTTTGCTAAAAAATATTCCAAGGCAGATTGCTCCGGTGGGTTCTCCTCATTCAAGAGTTCACATTTAAAGTAATTGACACAAAAGGAGCCAGAATCTCGCGGCGATACATCTTTCCGATTATAAAACCCGTAATGGATAATGTTCTCGAACGAAAGGAGGGTAAATGAAAAGTTATCCTCTCGAGTTTGAGACACTTTAAATATGGTGACTTCTCGTAGTCACTCAAGTACCTCGTGGTTTGCCGATTATGCAAATTACCACGCGGGGAATTTCATTATTAAAGGGATGTCATCCCAGTAAAAGAACAAGTTTTTCAAGGATGTTAAACACTACTTTTGGGACGACCCTTATTTGTTTAAAATATGTGCGGATCAAATAATTTGGTGGTGTGTTGCTGGCCAAGAAGTTGTTGACATCCTCACAGCTTGCCATAGTGGACCCACCGGGGGACATTACGGTGCCAACTACACCGCCAAAAAGGTTTTTAACTCTGGATTTTATTGGCCCACGGTTTAAAAAGATGCCTGATTCGTTAACTCTGATTGTTATTGTTATATAAAATCACACAAAATGCAAATCTCAACCAATGCCCTTAACCAAAGGCCAAAAGGTCAAATTCACAAAAGGATAAAATACAAAAGATAGAATTCAATATAAAAGATTCCGGAAGAGTATTCCCGGGTCGTATGTCCCATCGAGGCTGCAATTGAATAATCCTGGTTTGATGAGAAAATTGAATGATGAGATATATGATGGAACACACATGATATTGTTACAACTAAATTAATTAAAAAAACCTAATTAATCTAGGGAAAACAGATATAGGAAATGGGGAGGATCTTAAAAAAATTCGGGAGAACAAAATTAGTTATAGGGAAATCCTAAAATTAAATCTATACTAAAATACGGGGAACAGAATCAGGTATCGGGAAACCTAAATATTAAAAATTAGAAATAAAGCCTTAAATTAAATTAAATTCAAAATTAAATTCTAATTAACTTAATTTGAAAAATAAAGAAAACTAGAACTAAAACGGAGGTCGTTTGAATGCTAAACGAAAAGAAACGGTAAAACGCACCCGGTAAAACGGGTCTAAGACTGAAATTTAAGAAAAATAAAGCCTACACTAAATTTTATATTTTTCCTAGACACTAAATGACAAAAGAAAATTTTATAAAAAAGAAAAATATTTTTTTATTAATTTTTGGATTTTTTATGAATTTTTAAAGATTAAAAACTAATTAAAACTAAGAAAATAGAAAAAGACAAAAAATAAAAGTTATAAAAATTCTGAAAAAATAAAATTAAATAAAGAAAAAGTTAACAATTCTAAAAATATAAAAATGCCCAAATTTTACTGTTTAAATAAAAAGTAATTAAACTAATTAAATCTAAACCTAATTTATTAATAAATTAATAAACTAACTAAAGTTAACTTATAGGACTAACGTCAGTGAAAAGTACACAAAGGATAAGGGGAAAACAACATAACTGTACAAGGGGGACTAACAAAGGTAAACTACCAAAAGAGAAATTACACAATGGTCCCTGAGGTGGACCCGATTGCAAGGCAAATGTCCAACTAGCTTTAATCAAAAAGCTATCAAAGAAAACTTATTAAGGGGCTCAAAGGGAGTCTTTTTTGTAAAAGCACTTATGCTTTTTACTCACTAAATAAGCTAGAAAAGTGAGCTTTTGGACTGCAAAAGCTTAATAAGCTTATAAGCTTATTTTTCTTTCTTATTGAGATTTAAGCCAACTAAATAAGCTAACACTAAGGAAGACAGTTAATAAGGCTAAGGGGAGTCCTAAATAAGCTATAACGGGCTAAAACTAGGGAATAAGCCCTAAAATAAGCTGGAAAGGAAATAAGCTAGGTTAATAGTTTTAAAAGAAAACAGAAAAAAGGGAACTTTAAGCCCTAAATAAGCTAAGCTAAAGGGGGAAATAAGCTATAAGATTTTGGGGAATTAAAGGGCTACCTATGGGCTATATGAAAAAGCCATAAAATCCTAGTGCTTAATATCTAAGTAAGCTATGAAATGTGGGCTGAGAATGTGTGCTCAGCACCAGGGTAACATGCAACAGTGGCTAGGGGCCTTTTTGAGCTTATGCATTAAGCTATTAAAGAGCTTTTAATAGCAATCCAAGCACAATCAGATTAAAAGGGGAGGCAAATGAGCTTATTTTCAAAGTTTGAGAGCTTAAGGGCTTTTTAAAACTGCTGAATATGGGGCTTTTAAAAACTGGGCATTTTTTAAAATTTATGCTTGTTTAACACACTTGGTGGACTTGGGCTTATGTTATAGATGACTGAGGCAAAGGGTTGGGTTTTTGGCTAGAACACAACAAAAAGCACAACAATAGTGTGCTTAAGCTGCATAAGCAGCTTGAGCACTTAAGCTCATTTTTGCTTATTGGAAATTTGACAGAATACAAAAGAATCTTAAAACTTATTTTTTAAAACTAAAAATGGTGATTTAAAGTGACTTAATTAAACCCCACACACTCATGCCAAAGTGGATGAGTGTTACAAACCCTTACAAACCCATATGACCCATTTTAGATAAACCAAACACCCCCTTTAACACCATAAAATCGATTTTTAACTGATTTTTAGGTAAATTAAGCTGAGAAAGGGTGTTATAAGGGATGCTTAATAACTTTAACACATTCTTAAACAAGTTTTAAACAGATTACAAAGGTCTTAAATTATATTTCAAAATTTCGAAATAGCTATTTTCACAACACTCTTAACTTTTATTTAAAACTGAAAGTATTACAACATAAGCTTTAAATAAACTGAATACAATACTCTTAAAGCAATCTTAATTAAATTTTACACTAAGAAAAGTAAAAAACAGGGATTGGTGGTTCGGCTTGCTCTCTTCTCTTTTATAGAGGTCCTTTGCCTTCTCTTTGTCTTGGGATGAGTTTGCTGTGAGAGTGCAATGCTTTTCAAGTAATCCTAGCCCTCCATTTGCCTTGCATCATTCTCAGCCATGGATGGGGTGCTTCGGGTTGTGTGATTTTGCCAGGGGAGAGGGTTATAGGGGCAATGGGTTGTGGGAAATGGTGAGGGGAAGCTGGGAAGTATGTACTGGAGTTGGTATTGGGAGTGAAACCGTGGGAAAGGGTGGTTTGGGATTTGGCGGTAAACGGGGGAGTACAGGGGTGGGTGCAGGGGTTTAAAAGGGATGTTTGAAAAAGATGCAACACTAGCCCCTCACCTTTCTTTCTCTTGTCATTTCATTTAAGCCGAAATTTAGTTATAACAAAGGTTTGGAAAGTGGCAGGGTTGGTCCCTGTGGTTTATAACTAAAAGAAATAAAAGAGTTAGGGTAATTGCAATTTCAGCCTTGTGGTTTTTATAACTTTAAAAGAATAAAAAGGTTCTTGTGGTAATTGCAATTTCAGTCCCTCTTTTAGTTTAAAACATTTTTCTTTTATAAAAACAAATTTTCAAACTTGAGGTGTGGGGGTGAAGTACTCCCTCATTTTTGGCCCTTTTTCTTTATTTTTTCATTTTTAATTATAAAACAAGGTTTTTAAAATTTACATTTTTGGTCCTTGAGTTTTATAAAAAGGTTATTGGGCTTGGTTTTTGGCTTGTGTACAATGGCTGAGATTGGCTGTAACTGGGCTAGGATTGGGCCTTCAAAGTCTTCACAGTCTTTGTCAATTGCACACAAATGGGCTGTTGAATTTGATTGAGGGCCCATTTGGTCTTCACAGTCTTCATAGTTATACTATTGGGCTTTCCCGGCCCATCAGATGGGTTAAGATTGCATCCAATAGTATTCTTCAGTTTGGCTTCTCGTTTGACTGCTGATTCTTCTGGATTGACTTTGACTTTGTTTTTTGGTCTTTGGCCTTGATTTTTCACAGTCTTTTCCATTCCATGCTCAGTTTTGTCATTTTGGCTTGGTTTTCTGTCTTTTTGTTGATATCCACTTCCTGCACAATACAAATGCAAAACAAACATATATTTGGCAGTTTTTGTCTGTTTTTGGTCATTTAAAGCTCCGTTTTTTAAGTAAGGATTTTATTGGCCCACGATTTACAAAGATGCCCATGACTTGGTCACCCAATGTGATACTTGTCAGCGTCAAGGAAAAATTTCACAGCGTGATGAAATGCCTCAAAATTCCATCCAAGTTTGCGCAATCTTTGATGTATGGGGCATAGAATTCATGGGGCCATTCCCGTCTTCACGAGGGAACAAATATATACTTGTGGGCGTCGACTATTTTTCAAAATAGGTTGAAGCAAAAGTGCTCCCCACAAACGACGCCCGAGTTGTTTGCAAATTTCTTAAATCTCTCTTCGCCCGATTGGTGCCCCTCTTGCTATCATAAGTGATCGCGGAACCCATTTTTGCAATGAGCAGTTTGCAAAGGTCATGCTTAAATATGGAGTTACTCACCGTCTCTCCACCGCGTATCATCCACAAACAAGTGGGCAAGTTGAGGTATCCAATCGTGGCTTGAAACGAATTCTTGAAAGGACCGTAGGCGAAAACCGTGCCTCTTGGTCGGATAAATTAGATGATGCACTTTGGGCCTTCTATACAACTTACAAAACACCCATCGGGTGCACCCCATACAAGCTCGTGTACGGAAAGGCATGTCCTCTACCGATTGAGCTCGAGCACAAAGCCTACTGGGCCTTGAAGCATGCAAACTTTGACCTTAAGACCGCGGGCGATCATCGTAAAGTTCAACTCAATGAATTAAATGAACTTCGTGATCATGCCTATGAGAACTCTTTAATCTATAAAGAGAAAACAAAAAGGATCCATGACTCAAAGATCAAAAACCGCGTTTTCAACGTCGGTGATCAAGTCCTCCTTTTTAACTCTCGATTAAAGATGTTCTTGGGCAAATTAAAATCCCGTTGGTCCAGACCGTTCACCATTTCCCAAGTCTTTTCATATGGCATCGTTGAGTTATCTCAAAACTCCGGGCCAAATTTCAAGGTGAACGGTCATCGGATTAAGCACTACTTTGGAGGGGACGTACCAAAATTGGTTGTCCTGGATCTCCAAACCTTCCCCAAGGACAAATGAATTCGGGGATTGGGTCAAGCTTAGTGACCCTAAACAAGTGCTTCGTGGGAGGTACCTCATGCTTATCCTTCAATTATTTCCTTTCTTATTTCTATTGTGATGTGAGGAGGCTTGTATTCTTCCGCTTCTTTTTGTTTGTGCTTGTGATTTTTTGTAGGATTTACCCAAAATTTTTTGAAGACTCTCATGTTCAGTGTTTTGTCCCAGTCCAATCGAGCTTCCTAGCCTTTGCTTGCCATTAGTTTGGGGAAATCCGATATCCTAATCTTATCGACTAACGTTTATCTTTAAGCATACTTAATAAACGGCTTAGGATTTACGTAGAGACCCTTCTTAAAACATTGAGGACAATGTTTAACTCTAGTATGGGGGGGGGGATCTATCGATTTGATTATGCCTGCAGCCGTTGTTCTCACGTACCCCGTTTTCCCACAAAAATTTAAAAAAATTTCAAAAATAAAATAAGTGTTTTGTCACAATTTTTGACTTTCCTGCTGGGTAGAATAAGAGTAAATTTTGACCCGATCGAGCGTGTTGAGCTCTAGCTTGTTCCTTAACTTTTAGGCTAAGCGTTCGCGGAAATTCGCGAAGAACGAAAAATGATAGAGTTAAGTATGAGTTGGATGCTAAGCAAGGATTATTTGGAAATCTTAAGAGCTCATGTATGTAATTTGTGGTTTTTTCTCCCATAAGCTCTTAACCGGATTAATAATACGTGCTGTTTTTTGGAGATTAGACTTAAATCAACAATTTTTATGTATAATATAGCAAAAAATTTAGTCTTAGTTCAAACTTATACTTGAATTTTTCAAAAAGAAGTCTTTTATATAAAAAAAAATAAAAAAAAATAAAAAAATAATATGATGATTAAATGATAGAAAATATAATTCAATAAAAGTTGTGGGCTGATAAAAGTTTACTACCTCTTGCCGGCTCACAACCGATGTTGCAGCCTTCTAAAAGGTCGAGGGTTACAATTGCATAAATGTTTAATATTAAGTTTGAATTAATAAATAGATTTCTTTTTGTTAAATTCAAATATGCTTTTGAACTTTGACTATTCTATTTTAAAGCTATGTATATTCGGGAAACCTGAGAGTTTTTGAAACCTAAGGTCCGTGAGTCCCGATACTAGTCTCTGTGGGGTGTCAAAAGCCTGGTCACTTAGCCGCAAGGTTGGGATGTGCCGAGACGAAAGTCGCTACATGGGATGATCTCGCCTTCAAACTCATTATTCTTGGGTGGAACGTGAAGCACAGTATTTTGCAAAACGTTGATGCATGTTTGAAATTCAAAATAGCATATTCACCTAAGATATAATAATTGTCGGGAATAAAAAGTTCACAAGTTGCAAATATGAGTAGTGTTAGCATCTTAACTGATATTGTTAGGATCTGTAACTAGATAGATCTTCTAGCCTTTGTGGTTGTATAGTACTTATGTAACAAGTATATACGTGAGAGACTCTAACAATTGTTTAGGCGGAAACTAAACAATACAGAATAAAGAAGAACAAATATAACCAATGATCCTCTATGGATCTCTCTATTAATAATAAATTGTTTTTGTGATTTGTGAATCGGTACCAAACCCTAATGCTAAAGGTTTCTTTTATAGAGAAGAAACCCTAAATTGCTAAACAAGATCCCTAAAATTGCGTAAGAGATATACATCAATCTCTTCCTAAAAAACGCGTAATATCAATCTCTTCCTAATATATCTCATTCCTATATTAATGAGATAATTCTAGAATATAACTATAATTCCTTAATTACATTAATCACGTCTATAAATAAGATCAGCAGATTCTATCTCTGTCAGCATAAACGAGAACATGACCAGCAGATTCTATCTCTGTCAGTAGAAACGAGAACATGACCAGCATATTCTATCTCTGTCAGCATAAACGAGAACATGACCAGCAGATTCTATCTCTGTCAGCAGAAACGAGAACATGACCAGCAGAAACATAATCAGCAGGAATAACTTAATGCCATCAGCAGAAATGAATATCTCTAACAGCAGAAACGACACTTAGTCGTTTTTCAATTATTCCCAACAATCCTCCCCTAAACTTGGTTTTGACTCCGTTAATTCCAAGTTTCTAGATAGATCATCTCGAAGCAAGAGGATTGAGTAGCAGCAGAAACAAAGTATTCAGTAAATATTGATGAAGACAGCAAGAACAGACGAACCAGCAGCATCACAAATACCAGCAGATACAATGTAACTAGCAGCAATAATACAAGCAGCAGAAACTGTAGAAGCCACAGCAGCATCAAATGAACCAGCAGGAACTCGATGAACAGCAGAATCAAATGAGGCAGCAACATCAAAGAACAGCAGCTTCCAGTCTTTGCAGCAACATAAGTAGATTTGATAAGCCTTTACCAAGTAGCTACTCACTCTTGGGCTAGTTGATACTTTGGTGAAAACAAACACCCTGGTGTAACAACAACCAGTCCAATTTCTCAGAACGTGAATCAAGGGTGAATTGGAATACCCTAACAGTTTTTGGCAAACCGTCACAGCCATACAACGGATTTGATACGTCTTTACCTGTAGCCGTTTGCTCAGGACTAGCCAACTCTTCATACACAGAATAATATGGTGAGTTGATAACCATACAATTTTTAGTAAATTGTCAACTATCAACGGATTTGAGATAGTCTTTACCATGAGCCGTTTGCTATGGACTAGCCACTTTTCATCCAAAGAATATGGAAAGTGATAACCATCCAGTTTTGGGTAACCTGGCAACCATCAACGGATTTGATAAAGTCTTTACCAAGAGCCGTACCCTCTTGGACTAGTCACTCTTTGTTACAAGAACATGGTGAGTGAAGGCCATAGGATTTTTAGCAAACCCTTACAGCTATCAACGGATTTGAGTTACACACCAAAGCCGTTTGCAATGGTGAGCCAGACTCTTTCTTAGCTGTTAGCCATGGTGAGCTGAAAACCATTTGTCGTGTAGTGCAAGCACTAACACCAAAATTATGCAACACTAAATTTTTACGAAACAATTACAGGGATGTATCAAGATCTAAGGATGTTAATTGCTATATATAATTTTTTTTTTAAATAATAGTAAAGCAACTAAACTATTGGAATAACTACAAACACAAACATAGAAACAACTTACATAGGGGCAGATGCAAGACACTCATATGCTTGCCTTAAACCATCCTGGACCGTCTGAATTATATTTCCAGCAATAACAACATCCCGACAATACGAGGGTGGAACTGTGAGCTTGTGACGTAACATACGTTCCAGCAGTGTTGCCCGGATAGGATAGACCCTGTCCACAAACATATACACAGTCTTCCCATTTGTCAAATCCAGGACATGAACAGAGCTCTTAGGATACAGCTTCCAGCTACTCACAATCCATTCATCTTGGGTGCGCCAAAAGTCTTCCACGTCATCAGAATGAAGTGACTGACACAACAGATTTACATCCCTCCAGAGATCTAATCCAACATCTACATCTGGGTTTAGCCGAAAGTACCTATTCATCCGTCGACGCAAAAGAAGGAGATCCTCACGATAGACATGAGGTAGCAACTCTTTCAAGTAGGTAAAGTACTTTCGCCGCCTGTTCTGCTGATAATAAACATGAATATGATTGTTACCAGGCGGGCAACGCACAATCTCCCAATCTTTAAATGCACCATACGGAATAGGGGGAATATAATTGTCCATGTCATCATCACTCTCACTCTCAGAACTGAAAAAGTCTTCAACTGGTTTATCCCATAAAGAGTCATCACTTCTCACCCCACGGTGTTTACGACGAGACCGAGGAGGAGAAGAGGCATAATCAGAAACAGTTTCAACCTTAACCCGTGGATCAATAATCTCATCATCAGGAAGTGTGTCCACAAATACAACGCCATCACCCGAAATGGACTTACCCCGAAAGATAATCTCAGCAAGTACGTCATCATCCGAGTCAGGGTCAGCAGCAACTCGAGACACACCAATCTGCTCGTCCTCATCACTGTCAAGAAAAAAATCAAGAATACCCCCTGATGTGGATTCAAACGGAACATTTGATGGTGAAGAACTATCAGCAGAATCTGCAAATGGTGAAACCCCACTCTCATGGTGTGAACCAGCAGAATCCATTGCTGCTGGAGTGGGGACAGTAGAGTCTGAAACGGGAGCACCAAATGTACTACCAGCAGGATGAGAAGTACCACCACCAGCAGAATCAGGATCATCAGCAGGTTGTGTGGTAGCAGCAGGAACACCCGATGGCGGTGAAGTACCACGGTCAACCCTTTGTCTTTTAGAGGGAGGCTCAGAAATGGCAGGCTTGGGTCGAAATAGGTTATACTGAGCACTCAACAAGCGATCTTTTTCGAGACGTTTGCAGATATACTCGTACTCTTCAATCAGCTGTTGGTTAGTCATAGCCTTAACAGCGGTCTTGGTATTGTACCATTATTAGCAGCACACCATTTTGATTTTTAACTAAGTACCCATCATCTGCGTGACCTCAGATTGCTTCATCGGCTTAACCCTTAGTGCTCTATAGACTAAGTGACGCATCATGAGTTAGCATCTAATTCGCTTTTACGTGCACTTCAGAACATTAGGTCATGATTATCTGAGCCAAGGTCCTCAGCCTGTAACTGTTAACAAACGGTATCACTAGCCTGTTCAGCTTCAAGCGTTTCCTGGCATGTGCAACCCTCTGCAATAAACTCGCAGGTATATCCAAATCAACATAGGAGCCTTTCCCTTGTCACATCACCGAAGGACCATCAGAAAGATGAGCTTAAACTTGCTCAAAGGCTGTTAGAAAACGCCTGTCCTGCACGGCGATAAGCAGACCCTTACCTATAGATGAACCTCCCTCCTCATGCGTTCTTCCACATTCTCAGAAGGAACAGCAGTTTGATCAGGACCAAGAGCTGCAGATGCCATACGTGATAAGCCATCAATGTCAACATCATCCTGAATGTCCACATCCCCTTCAGATGCAGGGACATCACCCACCAACCGTGTTGTCCGCAACTGCTTAACCGTTTTCTCTAGCTTCTTGACTCTAGAAACTAGTGTCAAGATAGCACCCCCCATAATTTTCTTTGTCGTTCCCAGCTCAGTTTCCAAAGAGTCAATACGTCCCATACACCTGTCAAGTTTTGCAGATAAGCTGGTTAGTAGAACAGGGTCCTCTGCCCTACCAGCAGCATCGGCTGTTGGTGTAGGAGCATCATCGGGCCGAACAGGTGACTCCACATGGAATCCACCATGAGTGGTGTCATCTTCCATGGAAAAGAGATTATCAAGTTCCTCAGGCTCACAATAGTTGTCAGGCCTAGGTTGGGGACCAAAAATAATGGGTTCCACAAAGTCAGGGTCAACATAACCATGGGGTCTTGGCGGTGGACCAAAAATAATTGATTCAATGACATCAGGGTCCACATCCCCAGCTGGTCTAGGTGCAGGACCAAACACTAATGGCTCCTCAACCATAGAGGTCTGAGCGGGCGGGGTAGGTGGAGACGCAGGCTCAGGAGTAGTGTCCCGAATGGGAGAATGTGCAGGAACAGAAGGCCATGGTCTCCAGTCAGTAACTGGTGAGACAGGGTTAGGGACTACCCATGCTGTCTCAGGCTGCCTCTCCGGTGTGAGTTCCCTAACAGGGGAAACAGGAGGAGAGTGAGGTTCAGGGTGTGCCTCAGCTGTACTACCAGCAGCTTCATGGGCAGCAGCATTTTCCTCATCAGCAGCATCGCCAGCAGCAGCAATGGCAAGCATGGGGGGTGTCAAAGGCATTGGCTGACCCTCCCATTTAAATTTCATGTTAGCAAACAGTTTCCGAGAAAAACCAAATGTTGGTCTAGGGGTTCGGTCAGCAGTCTCTATGGCCACAATCATTTGTAAAAACCTTGGGTACATTAAAAATCTATTCTTTGTAGCCTTAACATTCCCAATCATCCCCTCTAGAATAAAGCGAGAGAAGTTGTATACCCTATCAGTCGACAAACAAATACGCAGTGCAAGGAACTTGAAATATTCCAAACTTCCAGACTTAGACTCAGACAAATGCATATAGGTGTGCACCAGAAATCTCCATTGATGAGAAAAATGGTGCCCTTAAGAAAGGTAAGATGCCCGATCTGTCGGATACCCAATAACCCCCATATCCTCAAGAATATCACTATCTGGGCGATGGCAAAAATGCCATAGCATCGACGATTGATACCTGAGTCCTAATGAGAGACTCCAGTCACGACCACGCTCACGGCCGTTCTATAGTGGCGACTAGGTCATGAGACCCAGCAGCATTTGGGCGAACAGCAGTTGTTGCCCAAAATTGTTTGACCAAAGAGTTAAACACGACCGGAGGGCCAATAGTGTCAAAGCTCCTTAATTGAGAGTGTTCCAAATCAGCTGAGGATTCTGTGAATCCTCGCAGCCTGCTTTCCCTCCCAAGTAAGCGATTTGTTGTGACACTTTGTAACTGGAGTGCCGCCATTGGTGATTATGGAATTTAGGTTGATGATACAGAGTATACAAAGGCAAATGATATTTGTGGGAAAGATGAGAAGTTGATTTGGGATTAATTAGGTTAATTGTGTCCAATGTGTGAAAAGTTAATCTTTATAATATATTGTGTACAAATTAAACCTTGAAGTTGCAGTACATGAAGTGAAAATCAACTTGTACGCCACCTGTTCAGGCAAGTGGTGACCGCCAAACATCATATAATAGAGATTTAAAACGAAAAACTATTCAACTTCTATTTTTAAGACCAGCAGATAAAAAGTCATCCAGCAGTAACTAATCTTAAAATCAGCAGAAACAAGTCAAACAGCAGTATTGATATGTGAGTAGCACAAACTATTCAGGCAGCAGATACATTGTTCCACCAGCATGAATGGAGACTACCAGCAGAAACCAAGTGACTAGTGGCAGAGACCAACCAACCAGCAATACAAGCTAGCACAGCAAAAACTAAGTGAGACAGAAGAAACAGGTTTACTACCAGCAGAACTAAGTCACCAGCAGGATCATGATACTATCACACTAACAGTTCAGCAGTCATGAATAGAATGTAGTGCAGCATAAACTACTCCACAGCATGAATATATTCAGGTCAGGCAGAAAGAGACATCCAACAATCAGAAAACCATGCAGACAGCAAGGAACAAACACCCCTATCACAGAAATGACTTCCACAGCAGAGGTATGTCCACCAGCATGTACACGGAACCAGCAGCATAATCCATAGCTACCAGCAGAAACAAATCACCACAGGAAGGAATAAACTACCATCAGAATCATAGTAACGACCAGCAAACCAAATCGACACCCCTCTAAAGATAACTTCCTTCAAATCATAGTACGACCAGCAGAAACCAATCGTCAGCAGAAAGGATAACTACCAGCATCAGTATTGACACCTGCAATCACAAAAAATCATATCCACAAAACACATAACTACTGCGAAAAATTAGAATATACAAGTATAGCAACACACACGCCTCCCCATAGGATTATACCTCCCCTCAAATTACGAAAGAGGATTCACCGATTCCGAAATGTGACCACCACAGATACTCAAATCACGTTCCATCAAATTTTCTTGGTCCAGTAATCAGCCACATTAACAACGTGTGGAATCTTCAGCACCAGTATCAATTCTTTTCAATGGCATCTCTTATAAAGGATGTCCTAATCTCAATATGCTTGTCCTTGATGAAAGACTGGGTTCTTCACAATGCATATGGGCTCGGGTTGTCTATGAAGATTTGTATTCATGAAGGTATGATTCCATAATCCAGCAACTGTTCTGGAATCCAGAGTAACCTGTGCACAGCAGGCTAGCAGCGAGCAACATACTCGGCTTTCTTTTTGAAGAGTAGCCACAATAAGTCTGCTTCTTGCACTGTCCATGAAATTAACTTCCTGCCAGAAATATGACTCCACCGTAGTGGATTTCCTATCACCATGAGAACCAGCAGAAATCACAATCACTGAGAGCTTCCAACAGAAAGGAGATCTTTATGGGTACCACAAGCCTAATTTTTGATGCCCGTTAGATACTTGAACATCTTCTTGACCGCATCAGATGAGAATCCTGTGGAGTAACTTGATGTCTGGAAACAGGCCGAACCGCAAACATTATGTCGGTATTGAAGCTTTGATATACATAAGTGACCCAATCCATGGATCTATACAAATGTACATTAACTGTTTCATCCTTCAATTTGGTCTAGCAGCTTTCATAAGGGTTGTAGCTAGTTTCGACTGATTCATGTCAAACTTGGTAAGCATGTCTTTAACATACCTGTCTTGGCTGATAAAAGTACCATCAGGCAATTGTTTAACCTGTAGACCTAAGAAGAAAGTCATCTCTCCCATAGCACTCATTTCAAAATTCTCACCTTCATCAACACTCAACATTCTGGCACACCAGGCTTTATGGTGGAACCCAGAAAATATGTCAACCACATAAACCATGTACCAAAAATTATATCCCTGGAATCTTTCTTGATAAAAAAAAAAGCGGTTTGGTTCAATAGGTACTCTTCTGTAATTGTTTGAAACAAAAAGCATACAATCTGCATACCAGGCTCTGGTGCTTGATGAAGGCCATACAAAGCTTTGACCACTCGTACACAAGTTTTGAGGAAGTAAGGATCTCAAAGCCTTTAGGCTGAGTGACATGAACAACTTCTTCTTCAATACTCCATAAGAAAGGCACACTAACATCCATCTGATATACCAGAGCCCATATAAGAAAGCAAAAGCCAAAAACAGTCTGATAGCCCTCTATTCTGACCACTGTGCAAATACCTTTATCATAATCAATAGCCCACCCTGTCTGTTCCTTGGACAACTAAACCGTGCTTCACTTTCGTACAACTATTCCTCTGGCATCCCTCATGTTCTCAAAATCCATTTTGTCCCTATTGCATGTTTGCCGTTAGGTAAAGGGACAAGTTTCCATACTTGCTGGTTAATGAATTGTTGCATCTCTTCTTGCATAGCAGCAACCCAATCAGGATCCTCAAGTGCTTTAGCTATACTAGTTGGTTCTAACTGAGAAAGGAAGCAACCAAACAGACAATGAAGTTGATCTGTATGATAGTCCTTTGTTGATCTTGAATATATCCAATGAAACACTTTCCCCAAACTTGATTTTTGAGCTCTGCATCTTGTCAAACTGAGAAGCGAGATCAACCAAGAATCTGTGACTGAGATGAATTGTATCACCCTTCTTCGTATGAACTTTTATTGACGTCAACAACAGGTGCTACATTTGTAAGAGTAGCACTAAAGTCATCATCATAAGAGGAAGATGTGAAGATGCCAGAGGAGAGTTGATCCATGCACACATCAGACGGGAGTGGGAATCGTGTGGTGTTTGCACTTGAGCCCAATGATTGACCAGGAGGAAGTGTAGACTCATCAGCATATGCAGGGTTGAAGTCAGCAAAACATAGAAAAGATGAAACTGACAGCAGGAATTTGCTCTGACAGCAGTTCAAAACTATCAGCAGGATTATCACCAGCAGGATCACTACCAGCAGAAGTACGACCAGCAGATACACCACCAGCAGAATCAATGCCAGCAGGATCCCTATCAGCAGAAACACCTTGATTTCGAATTTCAGTTTCAGCTTGACATAGTATTTCTGCTGTTGCTTGTGAGAACAAATAACCATATCGTGCAGCTGCGTCCTTAGCTTCATATTCTTGTCTTTGAAGCTTAGCAAGCTCTTCTGCATAATCTGCATTGCGTTCCATAACACTCGGACCATTGTTTGATGAAGGACCTGCAAAACTGTTAGAAGGAAATGAAGGAACCACTATCACTTGCTCATCCACTTCTGAATCTGAGTCATGATCTTGTGTACCTGCATTTATGTTAGTTTCTTGTGTACCTGCAGGTGTGTCAGTTTTAAAACGAGTATAACCTAATGAATCAGTTAAATAGTCAAGGTCAAAGTACCACTCATGACCAATTCCCTGAACATTGGGTTTATCTTCTAAAAATCTCAGATTCAGGGTTTCCTCTACCCTCTTGTTTGGTAGATTATAAACCCTATAGGCCTTGCTATTGGAAGCATACCCAACAAGATAACCTTCATCAGCTTTACCCTCAAATTTTCCCAAATGGTCACTGGTGTTAAGGATAGTTACTTGACACCCAAAAGGTTTAAGATGACCTATCTGAGGAACCTTCCCAGATATCAATTCATAAGGTGTTTTATTATGGGGATTAGTAATAGACACCCTGTTTAAAACATAGCAAGCCGTGCTACAGCCTCAGTCCAAAACATGGTAGGTAAATTAGAGTCACCAACATGGTTCTAGCACCTCTATCAGATCCTATTGTTCCTCTCAAGCAACCTCATTCTGTTGAGGGTTATGGGATTACTATAGTCCCTCTTAATTCCATTTTCCCCACAGAGTTCTATAAGTTTTGCATTTTTGAACTATGTCCCATTATCACACCTTATTCCTTTAACCTTTTTATTTAGCTGGTTTTCTATTAAGGCAATAAATTGTTTAAGGACATAAAATTGTTTTTTATCCTTAAGTACTCAAGTAGAAAGTCCAAGTAAACCAGCAAATCATCGGTAACCTAAGTGATATACTTTCTGGTCAATACTCCTTATATTGGTAGGACCAAAAAGGTCCATATGCAGCAATTGCAGAGTTTCAGTAATAAGTCTCACAGCAGAAATATGCTTATAAGAAGCCTTATGTTGCTTTCCTTTGTTGCAGGCAACACAGTTGTGTTCATTGGTGAACACCTTGAGAGGTAACCAATCACCACTTCCTTAGCTAACTTGTTGATTGTTTTGAAGTTCACATGAGCCATCCTTCTGTGCCATCTGGTGGATTCATCTAAGGATGCTTTTGCTACTAAACAAGTAACATTTTGTTCTGGTTGTAATTCTGAGATGCTGAAGGTGTAGAGATCACGTTCCCTAGGAATTCTGAGTACCACCTGACTTTCATCAGGTAATTGGAATTCTTCTGTAAGCACCAAACAATCAGTGTCTGTGAAGAGAACTTTGTTCTTTTTATCACAAATTTGTGATACAGAGAACAAGTTAAAGTGTTGCAGCTCTTCAACATAGTAGACATTTTCAAAGTCAAGCTTTGATGTCCTTATGGTGCCTTTTCCTGATATTCTACCATCTCCACCTCCAAATTTGACAATGCCTCCCTTGACCTGCACAAAATCATCAAGCTTCTCCTTGTTTCCTGTCATACTTCTTGAGCAACCACTGTCAACTATACCTATGTCATTATCTGTACTAGGATCACCCTACAAATCATACAACAACAACATTAGTACACTTGAGAGACCCAAGCCAGTTCTGACTTGAGCCTGCCTTGTGGATCATTAAGTGTGAAACCATGTGGATTGATGAGATCCACCATTACTCTTGGACCCCCAAAATTGTGGTCTTTTATTCCTCCAAGAGTAACCTGCTGAGGTCTTAACAGCAGTACCCCATCGTCCCTTATTCATATACATAGGGTCATATAAGTTAGGCCAATACATATTATTAAAATATACAGATGATGGTCTGAAAAATGGTCTAGCAGCAGGATTAAGCCAACCAGCAGAAACTGGTCTATCAGCAGAAACAGGTGCTGGTCGTTTAGACCAACCAGCAGGATGTCCAACCCTTTCAGTAGGTTTTGGTCTACCAGCAGAATTGACTGCTGGTCTGTTTCTACTAGCAGCAGGATCAGATCCATCAGCAGTAACAGATGCTGACGAATTCCTACTACCAGCAGGAACAGATGCTGCTTTAGATTTACAAGGGACAGAGTCTATACAATTATAAAAGTCATAATCTTTAATCAAATGCAATTTACTACCACAAACAAAACATTTCTTAACACGCACAGAATTGTTTTTACACACATTCCTATTGTTCATTCCACTTTTTATTACAACAAAGATCTAGGAGATTTTAACATTCTCCGAACAAGAAAACTAGACTGCAGTTAGTGGAATTATGGTTCTTCAACATTAGACTCTGGCAAAGTCGTGATCCCAACTAGGCAGTGGAAGTCTTTAGTCTCGTCTTTGAGGCTGAAACACAGGATGCATAGGTCTGTTTATTCTGAAGACTATGTCACTGTAATCACAAACAAAGACATTAGATTCGAATCATTGTTTACAGAAGTATGTTAATCCAACTTTGAACCATAACTAACCCTGTGTTTTCTCTATTTCAGACCTATATTGGGAGGGCATATAGGTTCCTGTTTATGGAAGAGGAACTGCATTTGCAACTCCCAGCCATTGACAAACCTGAGTAAAAAAGGAAATAACACTCCCGCTCAACAGGTGTCTGGGTACAATGGTAACTAGGTCTAGACAAATAACTACACTTCATTACGTCCAAAGTTATTCTTTAAATCCTAGACCAAACTTTATTATTGTTGGACATAGAGACATTTATCACTGTCCAAGTTCTTGGAAAGACTCCCTACCACTTTTTCAAATCTAGCTAATGTCCCGCTTCATACTTAACTCCATTCTTCTTTTCTTCTTTGAGCCTGATCATGTTAATGTTTCAGTATAACTTAGTGTGTTAATGGTGTTTTTCTAATAGCAGTTAAAAACACCTAATCTTTTCTCTAAAGCCATCTGAGTTTTATGGTACCCAATCTTTTATGTGATTCTAATGTCTTTTAACAGCCTTCTGATATGCCCCTGAACCCTCTTAATGAGTAATAAAAAATCTAAACAACATTTATACAATCTATCAAGATTATTATACATATTATTAAGATCATTAATTTTAGAATCAGCAACCAATGGGACAATTTTATGTACTAGAGCAATCCCCACATAGCAAAACTCAGCAGCAGCATCAGAAGCATCACACCACCATTATCAGCATGAAACCATCCAAACTCCCATATACCTTCCAACTTCACCCAGTCTTGTTTTTCTGCCGCATGATCACGACCAAATTTACGCATGGAATAAACTGAGACCACAATCTTTATGGTTCGTCTGACTTAACTTCTGATCCTTAAAGTCCAAATACCGAGCCTTATCATCAACTGTCTTCACATTACCCTCCCTACAAAATGTCCCCAATTGAAACATTTGTAACACCTAACTTCCTTCTATCAAATCTGGCTGGTTGCTGGTTAGTTTGTAGTTCATCTTTCGTCCTGCCTTCTTTTCAAACCTGTTAATCCTCAAGGAAAGCATAGCCATTTGCCATTTTAAGTCCATTTCTTCCATCTCCAACTGATCAACCTGGTCAAAATCTTCATAGATCATATCTTGATCTTGTTCATTCTCAGCAACAAATGAATGCAAAACACATTCCATTAAGTTATCAGAACGACCAGATGTCTGAGAGACTGATGGAACAATACGCTGCTGATCAGAATAAGTAGGCTTTGAGCCAGAGCTGGTAGTTCCAATGAAAGCAGAATGAGTGGGAGCAGCAGCAACTTTCACACCATAACTATGACCAATTCTGACATCAAGTTCAAGTGACCTTAGTTTTAAACAGAGTCATACAAAACTCATTGACTCAAGGCCACCTCTGTTTTTAATGCCAAAGCAACTTCGACCTACGAAGAAGCAGGGCATCATTAGAAGACATCAGGTATGTGTCATCATTGTCTGGCCTTGCCTGCACACTATTCAACTGACTCAGAATCTCTGCAACCTGTCATAACCCTTGCGTGTAAGGCCTTTCTTCTTCTGTCACAGAGAATTACTTCCAAACTGCTGTTTGAGCATCGTCTTCGTCATCTTCTTGTTCTCATTCCCAACCCAACCTAGCTAAACTGCCGATCCATATATCCCTGTGCATCATCATAAATATGAAAATCGGTGCATATGATCTTCAGTAGAGCCCTGAAGGCAACAAGGTTCATCACCGTTATTCTCCCTTTGTACAGCAAATGTTCATCAAGAGAAATCAGAGGAAGATACAATGTATTTCCTTTTGCATCTTTTTCCCAACCTCGTGGGCTATTCCCTTGTTGATACAACCCTCCAAAGATTATGATCATCATATCTACAATCCAGCATACACTATCTTCATAGCCCATATTCTCAAATTTTCGCTCTCTATTAAAACAAAAAAAAAAGATAAGGAGAAATTTGCATTGTTGCAGAGATAGTGGCTGTTTGGAACTTTTGAAAACTGTTGCTGACTGACATTATTAGGGTACTGCTGACCAGTCGGGTTGTTTGTGTAGGAATGTGTATGTTAGTTTGAACAGCAGTTTGTGAGAAAGGCAGTCTCTCTGAGTAAATATAGGCATTGAGTTGTATGGGCGTTCAGGCATGAGAAGGAATCAACTTGATTAAAGAAGGTGAAGCAGATGGATTAGGCATGAAGGTATCATCTTGAGTGAATGAAGGTGAAGCAGATGGATTAGGGTTAGGATAAGTAAATGGTGACTGAGATACGCGTGATAGTAAGAGCATGGTTCTGACATAATTAAAGGATTAGAGAAACAAAGTTTTGATGGGTAAAGATGTGATTCTTCTATAATCAGAGGCTCTCTCCAGGCTCTGATCCCACCTTGTTAAGATCTGGTACTAGATCTAGATCTTCTCAGGCCTATGTGATGTTGTAATATACTTATGTAATCACAAGTAATATACGTGAGAGACTTTCTAACAATTGTTAGGCGGAAACTACACAACATAAATATAAAAGACAAGAAACAAGTATAAAACAAAGAACCTCATATGGCGATCCTTTCTATTGATAATAACTGTCTGGTGCTTTTTCAATCGGTGCCCAACCCTAATGCTAAAGGTTTCTTTTATAGAGAAGAAACCCTAAATTGGTCAACAAGAAAACTAAAATCACGTAAGAGATATACATCAATCTCTTCCTAATTTATCTCATTCCTATATTAATGAGATAATACTAGAATATAACTATAAATCCTTAATTACATTAATTACGTCTATAAATAACAATCAGCAGATTCTATCTCTGTCAGCAGGAACGAGAACATGACCAGCAGAAACATAATCAGCAGATTCTATCTCTGTCAGCAGGAACGAGAACATGATTTGTAGCCATGATGATCCAAGTTGCATATCTACAGAAGACCCCTATTGGATTATTACAAAAAGGGGAAGAAGATCAGGTTTATTGATTTGCAGCTTATTATGTGTGGTGACATGTTCAAGGATTCTAATTCTTATCTTAAGGCAAGGGGAAGCATTAAAGATTTTGTTTCACTCAGGGAGATGATTACATCTCAAATTCAGGGGAAGCTTTGGCTTTATGATGAAGTTCGTACACGACTTTGTTTGTTTTGTCATCATCAAATAGGGGAAGATTGTTGGGATTCTAGATTTGATGAGACAAAATAAATATAAGAATGAAACAAGAAGGACTTAAAGGAAAAGGACCTAAATCGACAATAAGAGATTCTTCAAGCTGGTGGAGTATATTCTACAAAAGATGGAAGATATCAGAAGATACTAAAAGATATGCTCAAGAAGAATAAAGATAAAGATTAAAAGATTTGGTCAAAATAAGATAAGAATGAATATTAATGTTGAATAATTTATTGATTCTCTCATTAATATATTAATTAGTTTCCTTGTAAGCCTAGGACTCCTTATCCTATAAAAGGAGGTCCAGGCATTTAGAATAATCCATTCCAGAAAAGTGTGTGAGTGT